>JAFBJR010000090.1:59849-126443 GCA_016785285.1 Brachirus orientalis
AAATGTGTTCAAATGCCTTATTTTGTCACTTCAGTGTTTGAAACTTCAGTTTCCTGTTGCAAAAAGTTAGCTGATAAAATACACATCAGCTTAAGTCTGGAATATCCTAAGCATATGTTTGTTGCTTTATCAGAAATTGAAGTGTGTAAACCACTCACTCTCCCATTCCAAACCCCATAGAGAAAATCAGTGATTTTAGCTCAGAGGGACACAGGAGCTGCTGGTCTACTGCTGCCTCGTGTGGTCACTTTGTGTCACTAAGGTAATCTGAACAAGGAATTTCAAATGCCGAACTCACATAATAAGACATTTGAACTTACTGATGGAGGCAACAGTGGATCAACAACTCCTGTGTCCCTTTGAGCTAAAATTACTGATTTTTCTCTACGGACTTTGGTGTGGGAGAGTGATTGGTTTACAAACTTTAGTTTCACTTAAACTAAGGTAGATTTTTTTACGTGAGCCTTTTGTTATGTGTCTCAAACCTATACAACTACATTTAAAATGTTTTTCTTTAAGGGTTTTGGAGGATAAAATTGAGAATTTGATGACATACATAAAGAAGTTAGGAAAAAGGTGAAGCCTCCAGGAAGAGACAGCACATGTAAGAAGGAAATTAACGAGGTAACAGATTAAAGGAGAGTGAGGTTGCACCTCAAGTTGACAAGAGATGACTTAACAAAGGAGGAAGGTTTTGGATTAAAGCAATATATTGAATTTTACTCTGTTCTGTCTGGTCAAATTGTCAAGCCTCTGCCAATATATTAAAATTAATTGGATCATTCCTGAAGTGCGGCAGCGAGTCATTTTAAAGGAGGACCGGACTGAATCAACCTCGCTCGGTAATTGACGAAAAGCTGAGAGACAACGATGAGATAACAACAAACCTGCTCTCACTGTGGCTCAACAGCTGATCCTGTCATGTTTTTAGTTTTTTTTCTGTATCTGTATTGTAATGAAGTACAGGGGGCACTCATCACAAAAGCAAATCTCAGCTTTGACAAGGCAATTAGAGAAGAGCAGCATCTTCCTTCAGGTCACTGTTGACACGTACTTAGAGCCGTCAGGTGAAAAGATTTGACAGTGTAGGAGGTGAAAATGTTACTGCACGGAGCAGCAGCAGCAGCAGCAGCAGCAGCAGCAGCAGCAGCAGCAGCAGCAACAGCGTATCATGATGAGAAACAGAGCCTGACAGCAAACAGCCGTTTCAAAAAAGGTACAGTTAGAAGGTAAGAAAGTCATGTTTGTGAAATCATTTGTGAAAGCAAAAAAAAAAAAAAAAAGAAAAACATCAGAGTGAAAAACTTTATGAAAGAGTGAAAGTGAAGCAGGAGACAGGAGATGAAAGAGGGAGGAGAGTCGGACTGACAGTGTAAGGAGACGCAGTCAGATGGATGACGAAAGCCCTCACACACACACACACCCTGGTTTCCATGACTTCAGAGGACATTCCATTGACTTCCATTCATTTCCTGCAGACTTCCTCTAACCTTAACCATAATTACTAGTGTCCTGACCCTAACCCTGACCCTAACCTTAACCTAACCCTAACCTCAGCCTAACTTTAAAACATGACTTCAGTAAGTAAACTGCTGTTTCCTGTTAGAAAACCTAATAAAATGTATGTAAGTTTAAGTCTACAATATCTTAAGAATACCTTCATGTCTTTATCTCACTATTAAACAGAATTTTTCAACAGGAAACTAAAGTTTGTAAACCACTCACTCTCCCACACCAAAGTCCACAGAGAAAATCAGTGGTTTTAGCTCACAGGGACACAGGAGCTGCTGGTCTGCTGCAAAGCTGGGAGGAGACAGCTATGTTGAGATTCAGCATCAAGCACCATGGAGAGTAAAAGGAAACAAATAAGAGACAAACAACACAATCAGCTGTGACGTGTGGAGCAGAACATAAGGCGGGAGGAGGGTGAATCAAAGACAGAAGGGGACAAACAGAGAGGCAGCGCTGTACTCCAGGGCTCTCATTTCATCAAAAGAGTGTGAATCAGGTCCCCGTTTCATTCATTTTTCACATTATTTTACCATTAATGAGCTAAACAGGCTTGGAGCAATTAAAACTCTGTAAGTTTAAACGTTCCTTTGCTTCAGACAAAAGGATGTTATGAGCCTGAATTATTCATCAGGAGCGATTCTGCAGAGAAGCAGCGAAGACACAGCGCAGTCTTTGTCTTTCACCCAGAGGATGATGGGACGTGAGAGTGGAAACAAGTCACATCGTGTCTGTCAGCTGTCGTCTGTGCAGACATTCACCCGTTCATCCATTCATCCAGGATTAATCTGGACATTTGACCTACTAGTTAGTTAAGTAATGTGACCTATAATTGCTCTGCTCTGAAAATGAAAATGTAATATTATTATAATGAACTTAACTTTTTCCATTTTATTTCCCATTTACTAATTTCACTTTTTTTTATGTGGGGATTATTATGTTTGCACTTAAGAATCATTACACTCGATATGGGCCTAATTATTCCAGAATTTTTTAAATTTAATTTTAATCCACAAAAAAAAAAGTCTTTTACAGATTATTTTCTTACACATAGAAGTACAAAAAAAGACAACAGCGTAATCTGAGAGAAACCGGATGAGACAAATAAAAAGGAAATTATTTTTAAATTATTATTATATATTATTGTTATTAAAGGAATAGTTCTTTTTTTTTAAGTGTAGTTGTATAAGGTTACAAAAAGCAAGCTCTTTGTAAAAACATGGCTGACAATGATGACAAGAAAGAAATAAAGATACTAGCTACTTAAAGGGCCAGTGTGTAAAGTTTTGTGTGTAAAGTAGCTACATCGTCAGCTGTAGCAACATCAACCACTACTTCATCAGATGCTACAAAAGTTAGCAACATCATAAGCTGCGACATAAATTAGCAAAATCATCAGCTATGTCGTCAGCTGTGAAATACATTAGCTATGTCATCAGCTACCACATAAGTTAACAATGTCATCAGCTACAATATAAACTGGCCACATTATCAGCTGCTACAAAAGTTAGCAACATCGTCAGCAGTGACATAAATTAGCTATATTGTCAGTTCCGACATAAATTAGCTAAGTCATCAGCTGCGACAAAAATTAGCTACGTCATCAGCTGCAACATTAATTGGCCACGTCATCAGCTGCTACAAAAGTTAGCAACATCATCAGCTGTGACATAAATTAGCCATGACATCAGCTATGTCATCAGCTACGGTATAAATTGGCCACATCATCAGCTGATACAAAAGTTAGCAACATCATCAGCTACGGTATAAATTAGCTTCATCATCAGCTACTACAAAAGTTAGCAACATCATCAGCTACAACATAAATTAGCTTCATCATCAGCTACATAAATTAGCTTCATCATCAGCTACTACAAAAGTTAGCAACATCATCAGCTACAACGTAAATTAGCTTCATCATAAGCTTCAACATAAATTAGCAACATGGTTAGCCCGCACCAGTGTGTGCACCAGATCGTGACATCGTTGAACTTAGCTCACATTGTAACAAGAGAAACATGGACCGGACTTTACTTATGTCCTATAATCTGCTGCATTTGTCTCTTATGAATGGGACTGGCCCGTCTCTGCTGTTTGAGGGCGGAGCTTATCCACAGGTCCCAGGTCAGTTAGAAATGCGAAGGTGAGGTGAAGTGGAAGGGTCTCACTGTGAAAGAGACGGACTCACTGTACGTCGTCTTCACAGGAGGCTTTTAAAAGCTCCAGGTTTCACTCAGGTCGGGACGCGGCTTTGCTCTTAAAGGCCTCGTCCACGTTTCTCAAACTCATACATAATTCATGACCTCCTACACAGAGACAGATGATGGGAACAGTAAGTGTGTGTGTTCTTGTACTTATTGCCGAGTGAGGACCAAAAATCGTATAAACACCTACAGAGTGAGGACATTTTGAAAAGTGAGGACATTTTGTCTGGTCCTCACTTTTTTCAACCCTTAAAAGGGCTTTTTTGGGGTTAAGACCCGTTTTTAGGGTTAGGGTTAGAATTGGGTTCAGGTTCAGGTTAAGGTAAGGGGCTAAGGAAGGTATTATGTCTATGAGGGTCCTCACTTTGATAGAAGCACAAACGTGTGTGTGTGTGTGTGTGTGTGTGTGTGTGTGTGTGTGTGTGAGGAGCGTGAACACCCACAGAGTTTGGAGCTCTTAAACATAAAAAATGTCTTCCTCCTCCTCTGACGGCCTGGGGACACACTGGAGTCAAACCGTGAGCATATGGACTGCATAAGCAGCGTTACAAATCATACCAGTGCACACATACAAAATACACACACACACACACACACACACACATATAGAGCTATAATGCCGACAGAACAGCCTGAGTACAAATCAGCAGGTGATGCTGCAGCAACTTGTATAAACGATCTGTCAGCTCGCTGGTCGGCCCTGCAGCTAACGCATATTAGCTTTCTGCTTCCAGCAGTACTTCCTGTTTAAAAGTGTGTGTGTGTGTGTGTGTGTGGGGGGGGTGGGGGGGGGGGTGTTGGGGTGGGGGGGGGGGGGGGGGGGGGGGGGGTCACTCCTACTCCAACAGCTCTGTGGAAAACGAGCCAAACACCTCGTTGTATAGATCCTTATGATGGTGCTGCCATCTACATAAAAATATTCAGCTTTACATAATGTCGACATGAAAACAAACATCTGCTCAGTAGGGGGCAGACAATATGAGCTTAAGATTATATGATATAACGGAATAAAGATGTTCGTGATGATATTTCACAGATGTTCAAAGTAAAGGTGTTTGTTTTGATATGGAATATCATTATACTTCACAAAACAAACATAATAATGATGTAAAAATAAACATTTTAATATTAAAACAGATATAACATGATATTAAGTGGCGGGCTGAATGTAATCAATCAGTAGGCCACATTTGGCCCATGAGCCGGAGGTTTGACACCTGTGGCTTATTTGATTATATTCATCTATCTGAAAGGTGCAATGCTGCCCTCCACAGGTCAAAGATCCTAATTTTTTTATCAGACTTGTTTATCAGAGTTCGGAGTTCTTATTCGCAGTTCTGAGTTCTTAAAAAGAGTTTGGAATTCTGAATTGTAGCTCCTAATCCCAGTCCGGATTTCTTAATCCAAGTTTGGAGTTCTTAATCAGGAGTTTAAAAGAAATTTAAGGTCTTAAAAACATCAAAAGCATTGTGGAAATGCATAATTTAATAAATAAATTAAAATAAATTTGATTTCAATTAAATTAAGTATATTTTGCATCAAATGAAAAGGTTTTTGGCCTAGATTTAAAAACTGGCTTGGACAGAGTGTCACTCTGCATTTCCTTGAGACATTCAATTGTTCCAGTAAATCACGTGGCTCATGTTCATTTAATCTGCACAAGGCGAACAAAATGTTGTTTTTACAAAATCTCTTTTTGCTTGACAATTTCTTGGCCGGTCACTTGATCCGGTTGCCTGGCAACCCAGCAGGAATTCATCGCACCTGCCAAGACATTGTCCAGCAAAAAGTGCATTTCTCAAAATGTCACAATATTCCATTAAGGTTGTCTGACTGAATCTGAAATGTCCTGATGTTCTGTGAGAGAAAAGTGCTGCTTGTAGCCACATTCACGTACAAACGACCACAGCTGATGCACAACCGACAAGAAGAAGACAGAGGTTTTAATCATCTGAGCTGATTTGTATTAAATGTTTGTGTTGAATGCAGCATGTGTAAACAATTACTAATGGGAAACTTTAAAGCAAGGCCTCTTTATTTTTACAGCTTTACATAAAAATAAATAAGTGACAATTTAAACAAAACCCACTTATAATAAAAATGAAACAGAAAATAAAGAATGAAAGAAGACAAAAAGTTGGACTAAAATAAAGAATGAAACAATAATTTTGTTTAAAATTATTAAAAGAATTTACAGTACAGCAAAAAAAATGGTTTAAAAAAATATAAGCTCAAGAATATGAAAACAGAAATGTTTTTAACATGTGCTGATTTCACTTCTACAGAGCTCAGGATGTCATGTGACTCCGTTTCTATGAACCTCCATGTTGCCAGGCAGAGATGAACAGGACCGCAGTTGACCGCACTTTAAATCCACCGATATATCTGATCCTTATAATGCCCCCTGGTGGAAAGGACATTATTTATTCCTAATTTAACAGCTTCAGAGTCACTGTGATGTCTCCACTGCCCCCTACTGACTGTTAGCAGAAGACGAGCTGTACAAGATCAGGGCCGCCGACCCGTCGCGAGACTTCCACGGAGTCTTGTGAGAAACACAAACAATAGCCTGCTAGCAAATGGCAGAGCCAGCAAACTGTGGAAGAGGAAAGAGGAAGTAAACATCAGATCGGCCATTTTTCAACTGACAAGCATCTAAAAGCACAGAAGCATCCAAAATGGATGCCAACCGGCATGGACATGGCTCCACGGTTTGTTTTCAAAGGCTAAAGAGGTGGACAATGGATGGATGTTTACTCTGGTGTCAGCTGTAGGGGGAGCTCTGGAGAGAAACGGGTTGTGCTTTAAAGGTCACATAGAACAGTCTTTTTGAACCAAAATCCAGATTACCGATGTCTACTTAGATAAATGAAATAATATTTATGGTCAAAAACCTCTTCAGATTAAGACAGATTATTGCTGCTCTCTGCCAGCCTCTGAACAGGAACTCTGTTTATCAGCTAATGCCCGCCCCCCAGAACACCGAGTCTCTTGTGATTGGCCATCTACGAGCTGACTGACTGCTCCGCGGTGCTTCTTCTTCTTCTTCTTCTTCTTCTTCTTCTTCTTCTTCTTCTTCTTCTTCTTCTTCTTCTTCTTCTTCTTCTTCTTCTTCTTCTTCTTCTTCTTCTTCTTCTTCTTCTTCTTCTTCTTCTTCTTCTTCTTCTTCTTCTTCTTCTTCTTCTTCTTCTTCTTCTTCTTCTTCTTCTTCTTCTTCTTCTTCTTCTTCTTCTTCTTCTTCTTCTTCTTCTTCTTCTTCTTCTTCTTCTTCTTCTTCTTCTTCTTCTTCTTCTTCTTCTTCTTCTTCTTCTTCTTCTTCTTCTTCTTCTTCTTCTTCTTCTTCTTCTTCTTCTTCTTCTTCTTCTTCTTCTTCTTCTTCTTCTTCTTCTTCTTCTTCTTCTTCTTCTTCTTCTTCTTCTTCTTCTTCTTCTTCTTCTTCTTCTTCTTCTTCTTCTTCTTCTTCTTCTTCTTCTTCTTCTTCTTCTTCTTCTTCTTCTTCTTCTTCTTCTTCTTCTTCTTCTTCTTCTTCTTCTTCTTCTTCTTCTTCTTCTTCTTCTTCTTCTTCTTCTTCTTCTTCTTCTTCTTCTTCTTCTTCTTCTTCTTCTTCTTCTTCTTCTTCTTCTTCTTCTTCTTCTTCTTCTTCTTCTTCTTCTTCTTCTTCTTCTTCTTCTTCTTCTTCTTCTTCTTCTTCTTCTTCTTCTTCTTCTTCTTCTTCTTCTTCTTCTTCTTCTTCTTCTTCTTCTTCTTCTTCTTCTTCTTCTTCTTCTTCTTCAGGTTGAATGTTCACGTCCATGACCAGGAGTAGCTGTTGGGGGAGGGTTGGTTGCACGGCAAATGTGCTAGTTACGTAACTAAACTGGACTTTTCAAAACCTCTTGCTCGAGCTCAGGTAAACAGAGAAGCCCTTCTTTGTCAGAAGTGGCTGAAGTGTTTATTGTGACACTTTAGTGATGTTTAGATACAGGAAGGACACGAGGACACACCAAAAAACATCAGACATTTGATTTTCCACTGAATGTCCTCTTTAAAACAGTTCTACTATGCCAATTTTCTAAGTTTCTTCCACAGGGATTCTAACAATGGTGAAGTGTAGGACTGTTACATGTTAGAGATCAGATGACGACCCGCTAACAGCCACAGAGGAGAAAACCTGTGGGAGAGTCAGCGTCAGCGAGGACAGAGTCGTGTCAGAAACATGTCAGAATACTGAAAACTTTCAGAGCCACAAATACACACAGTGGAAGTGATGCAAGTCACTTTTCCCTCGACTGAATCTCAACTCGACTGGACGCGATGAGACAACGTGAACACTTCCTGTCACGACTTTCCTGGCCAAAGTCACGACTTGTGATATTTGGCTTGATAATTGTAAAACATAAGTGTGAACCAAATTTACATGGTAATAAATAACAAAATAAGAGGTCAGTGTAGGTATGTGTATTATTATGGGTGTAAAAAACTTTATCACTAACTTTAACTATAACCAGCTAATAACCTTAACTCAAATCTTAGTCCTAAATTTAACCAGTTCCTCAGAAATTAGGTTCTGCCTCATTAGGACCAGGTTTTGGTGTCTATGAGGACTACTGGTCCTGACAATTTCAGTGTTTAAGACAGAAACGGTCCCCAGCCTAACTTTAAAACATGTCTTCACCTTAAAATGGAGTCATTTACGTTATGGGGACTTGGTTTTTGTCCCCATAAGGAAGACAAGTCCCCATAATGTGAGTGTGGAGACACATTTAGGTCCCCACAACATGAGGAAGACCAGCTACACACACACACACACAGTAGTGATGTGGCTGTGGTCACTGTGTCCAATCTGCAGCCGCTGGAGAGAAGAGATTACATGGTCGAAACAATGCGTGTGTGTGAACATGTTTTTCTATGCTCATGGGGACATTTTGTCTGGTCCTCACTTCTTTAAAGGGCTTTTTCAGGGTGAAGATCAGGTTTTAGGGTTAGGGTTAGAATTAGGTTTAGGTTAGTGATGGCTAAGCTTAGGTTAAGGAGCGGGTTAGTGTATAATGTCTATGAGTGTCCACACAAAGAATGTAAAACCAGCAGTGTGTGTGTGTGTGTGTGTGGCCCACACAGTAGCAGTGCTGCTGCCCTGCGGCAGGATGAAGGGCAGATGAGTGGGCGACTCCAGAGCACTGAAGGTCTGTGTGTGTGTGTGTGTGTGTGTGTGTGTGTGTGTGTGTGTGTGTGTGTGTGTGTGTTCTTGAACTTATTGCAGAGTGAGGACCAAAAACCACATAAACACCTACAAAGTGAGGACATTTTGTCTCCTTCTCACTTTTTTTTTCACCCTTAAAATGTCTTTTTCAGGGTTAAGACCTGGTTTTAGGGTTAGGGTTAGGCATCTAGTTGTGATGGTTAAGGTTAGGGTAAGGGGCTAGAGAATGTATTATGTCTATGAGGGTCGTCACTGTGATAGAAGTGCAAACGTGTGTGTGTGTGTGTGTGTGTGTAGCACTGGGGAAAATGATCGGGCTCAGTGGGCAGCATCTTTTAATAAGGTTTAATAACGAGGTGAACACTGTGTCAGTCAGAATCACAGATGATGGATGTGATCACAGTTAAAAACCTCATAAATCAGGATTTTTTTTTTTGAGGTTGTACCTCATTTCTTTTTGTCCTGCAGGGTTTAGATATTTATAAAATAAAAATAAATACAAATAAAATGTTAAAGAAGATAGCTGTAAAATAAGAAAGTATTACAATAAAATAATTAATAACGTTCTTGTTTTACCCATTTCCTCGACTCTTTCAACTTAAAGTCACGCTGTGAATACGCTCCGTTCACTCTCTCACTCTCGTGTTATTCACTACGTTCACGTCCGTCTTTCTTAAAATCAACTTTGATTCTGTTTTTGTCTGATTCCTTGTGTAATCAAACCCCCGTCTCATGTGATCCAGGGCGGAAAGAAGCACAGGCTTCAAGTTTAAAAAGACGTTTCCTGTTCGCTGTTGCTGCCGCTGCTCATCCTTCATCAATAAAAGAAAATATTCTGTTTGTTGCTTTTAGAGGAAGAAGAAGTAGAAGTTCAGATTCTGGTCAAGAAGGAAACAAACAGAGTCGCCTTGACACCATGAACATGTTCTCACAGCGACAGTGTGTGTTTCACAGTTTAATCTTAAATCGAACAGACATGGAAGCGTAGGCTGAATTTTGTGCTTGATATCATCTGTAACTGATTGTGATTTCCTTTCATTTTCACACGTCTGAGTTCAAAATATGTACAATTATGACATGTGAGTTCTACACCTGAGAGTGCAGAGAGAAAACTGAAATAAATACTGTACATACAGTATATGATGCTTTTATAATTTCATATACAAATCCCTGTATCTTGTAAATAATTATTGTTGATTGATTATTCTATTATATACTAATACTGTATTCATTCATAACCTTGAACAAAGGTAGATTCATTGTTGATGATTTTGTTTCTTTATCTGGTTGCATTAAAAAATGTTAATATTAACATAGAATATAATGTATTCGTGTAATATAACATATTTAATTGTAATATTTTCTTCCTCTTGTGTAGCTGTTTATTTCTTATTTAACATCATATTTAATATTTTTAGCTGTAGGTATAACATACAAAAGACAAACAAACAGCTATTGTTTTTACCTCATTTCATTTTTAAGCCTTTTTCTGACTTGAACATATGACTTTTAGTTTTAAGGCTCAGTTATTATCTTGTTATTATCACAAGATTGAAAAATCTTAATTTTGACATTTATTATTTGCCTTATTTCTCTCTCCGATTGACCTGTTCTTCATTTATGAACGAATGCAATTATTAATATAATTACTGCATTCATAGTAAAGTATGACCAACAAGTGACACACACATATTGTCAGACATGACATGATTTCTTTCTCATAAAATCAAATGTTTCAACTGAAACAAGCGACAAAAATGATGCTAATTTCTCCCTCTTTTAATAATTTCTGACAGGCTGTAAACTGTGAGTTGTAATACTGCCCTCTACTGGGAAAAAAAAATCAAGTTTTAATCACAGCTTCTTCTTCTAATTCTATTTTCCAACAGGTCGTACATCGAGGGGTGCAATGCTGCCCTCTACTGGAAAAGCATTTCTGTCCGCAGCTCACAGTTCTTCAACATGATGCTAATTAGCAAGATTTGTGTGAACGCCATCACCTGAACCACGACCAAAGCCCTGTTACCTTCGACTGGCTTCTAATGTAATTTTATTAAATGGAAAATCTGAATCATGTTCAGTGTGAACACAGCGTTAGATTCAGGCTTCAGCTGATCTCTCATGAGTAATTCAGTTTGTTTAAAGCACTTAAAACGTCAAACGTAAACTGGATCTAAAAATATTTAGTTTGTAAAAACATTTAGTAGAAGATGAATGGACCTGCAGTCAGTTGGTGACAGCAGCCTCTTACAGTGTCTCCACCTTCCATAAAATCCTCGTAGGATGAGTTTATTAATGAAAATGTATAAATAAAATAACAACATATAAACAGTATACACAAAAAAACAACATTTATGATTTCATTTGGTGTAAGTGTTGGGGTTTATTTTGCTCAGAGTTATCGGCTCCTGAAGAGTTAAGGAGTTTGTTTGTGAAGCAAATTTGTCGCCGCTCAGATTGTAATTAGCGTCAGGCTGTACATATTTAGAGCTCTAATTAACTTGTTTCAAGGTTCGTCTACTGCAACTAACAGAGCCACCGACAAGCCTGGACTGAGTTAAACTCTGTGTGCGTGTGTGTGTGTAGCTGGTCTTCCTCATGTTGTGGGGACCTAAATGTGTCTCCACACTCACATTATGGGGACTTGTCTTCCTTATGGGGACAAAAATCAAGTCCCCATAATGTAAATGACTCCATTTTAAGTTAAAGTTAGTCTTTTGGGGACATTTTGTCTGGTCCTCATTACTTTAAAGTGCTTTTTCAGGTTTAAGACCTGGTTTTAGGGTTAGAATTGGGTTAGATTAGGGTTAAGCTTTTAGTTGTGATGGTTCAGGGTAATCCATTATGTCCATGTGTCCTCAGTAAGACACATGGACATAAAGTAAAAAAAACGTGTGTGTGTAGCTGGTCTTCCTTATGTTGTGGGGACCTAAATCTGTCTTCACAGTCACATTATGGGGACTTGTCTTCCTTATGGGGACAAAAATCAAGTCCCCATAACGTAAAGGGTTAGGTTAAGGTTAGAGTTAAGGTTAGGGTCAGATTCCACCCACTTACATATTTCAACACTGGAAAAGACAGGGTTAGGGTTATCCTAACCAGAACATCACAACTGAATGCCTAACCCTAATTTAAACCCAATTCTAACCCTAAAACCAGGTCTTAAACCTGAAAAAACCCTTTAAAATAGTGACGACCAGACAAAATGTCCCCAAAAAGACAAAATTTAAAACATGTCTTCACCTTGAAATGGAGTCATTTACATTATGGGGACTTGATTTTTGTCCCCATAAGGAAGACAAGTCCCCATGATGTGAGTGTGGAGACAGATTTAGGTCCCCACAACATGAGGAAGACCAGCTACACACACACACACACACACACTGTGTGTGGTAGTCCGGGCAGGAGGACGTCACCTCCCACACACACATTACTTTGGCAGTGATGGAACAACAGCATCTTCCCTTAGAGACAGAAGAGAAACGAGAGAGAGAGACACTACATGTTCCCGTCCTCAAACTTTAGCAACATCGCCACGGCAACAAAGGGCAAGTGTTCTTCCCTGAAGAGTGGGAGCTGAAAACCTAACAGAAGCCGCGTTTTTGCACAATTCAGTTTACATTTCTGACCAAAGAAACAGGAGCGAGAGACACGGTTTGTCCACTGCACGTCCTCCTTTCTACTCTAAATTAACATTTGTGTAAACACAGTGAATGGGAATCAGAGCATCACACATCAAAATGCATGGAGACGTCAGCTCTGATAAGATCAAACTCAGTGAGTGTGTAAAGAGCGAGCGTCGCTGTCTAATCCTCAGGCTGAGGACGGGGAATTAAACCTGAGATGGATTTCTGTTCCTGTCGTGGATCATTATTTTCGTCCTCAGGTTGAAGTAAAGTGGGGATTAACAGTGAACGTACACGTATCTCTCCAGTTTACTCCTTAAACAAACAGGATAAAAACAACAAAGTTTATTCTTCAGCAAAATGATTTGCTAATTTAAACCTCACACGCAGACCTCCAGACGAACTTTGAGCACGGAGGCCTCAAACTGAAAATTTCCGTTGCTCCTGCAGAAGATAAGCGGGTGTTTTTTATTTTTCTGTTTTTGCTGGATGACGGAACACAACGCTTAACCCGAGCAGGACAGGAAGTCAAAACGCTGATCCATTAAAGGTAAAAACTGTTCGAACGGGTTATATTTTAAATTCAAAAGTCCCAGCCCCTTTCCTCAGACTTCCCTCTGAAGCCACGCCTCTTCCCCCTGAAGCCACGCCTCCAGAGCACGGGGACACGCTCGGGTTGTTCACGAAGAGCGTTGAGATCACATGGATTCACAAGCAATAATAGCATAATGCCGGAATACAACAAATACTGTGAGAAGATCACAAAGACATAAAGTTAGCCCAACTGTCCACAGTGACATCACTTCCTGGACTTTCACTCGTCTCCACCGTTCAAAGTCAGCACCGATGTTCACTCTGGTCTTGGGTCGTCCTGCATCAGACTTTTTCTTGGCAGTAGTTTTTCTCAAAAACGTGAAGTGGGCCATTATAACCCGGGGTATGTGTATGGACGGTGGGGACAATATTGGGTGTCCCTACCAGTATTAGAGACAGGACAAGTGTATATGTGTGAGAAAGCGGACTGTCATTGCAGACGTTAAACACGCCGACAATTCTGTTTGAAAAACATGATCTTGGGCCCGGCTCGTCAGAACCTGAGGAAGGTGACAGTAAATCTGTCTGGTCTCGGGTGAAGATTCTAAACTCCACAAGCTAACGTGATCTGACGTTGTCTTTTCCGTGTCTGCACATGTGTGATTAGTGCATGAAGAAGTGGACGGTTACAGAGGGAGGGAGAAGATGGAAGTTTGATCAAATATTTTCACAATCCAAATGTTTTTTTTGGGCCGTTCATTATGATTGGATGGTGTTTTTACAGGCCTGTTTGCTCCACAGGTAACTGACAACAATGCATTAATTAATTGGTTACCCACCTTTAATCTGTTTGTTCTGTTTTTTTTAATAAAGTCACATAGAATGATTTTTTTTTTTTTACTGATGTCTACTTAGATAAATTAAATAATATTTATGGTCAAAAACCTCATAGTCTCTTCAGATTAAGCCAGATTATTGCTGCTCTCTGCCAGCCTCTGAACAGACGCTCTGTTTCTGAGCTAATGCCCCGCCCCCCAGAACACTGAGTCTCTTGTGATTGGCCAGCTACCAGCTGACTGACTGCTCCGCGCTGCTTCTTCTGCTTCTTCTTCTTCTTCTTCTTCTTCTTCTTCTTCTTCTTCTTCTTCAGGTTGAATGTTCACGTCCATGACCAGGAGTAGCTGTTGGGGGAGGGTTCGTTGCATGGCAAATGTGCTAGTTACGTAACTAAACTGGACTTTTCAAAACCTCTTGTAGGAGCTCAGGTAAACAGAGAAGCCCTTCTTTGTCAGAAGTGGCTGAAGTGTTTATTGTGACACTTTAGTGACGTTTAGATACAGGAAGGACACGGGGACACACCAAGAAACACCAGACATTTGGTTTTCCAACAAATGTCTGATGTTTTAAAAAGAATAAAAGCCCCCGTGTTGACAACATACCGTATTTAATGTCTGTGAAGATTCTCAGTCATCCAGGTTATGGTATCCAAAAATGTAGCAACAAAAAGGCAACTGGACTTAGTTGAATTTCTTGAAGACGTTTCGCCTCTCATCGCCTTCAGTTCTGTTTGACTGGTGGAGAGTCTGGGACTTATAAACTCTGTCAGGTTCTTGGTCCATGGCGTCTTCAAGAAATTCAACTTGGAGCGTTTCTCCCGTGTTTCGGTTCTAATTTGCTTGTGTGAACACAGCAATCGCACGCCGTTTCTCCACAAATCAACTGAGCTGAGACAGTCTGGACAGGACGGAACTATGAAGTCATGGAAAACGATGTCTGATACCAAACCGTCGGTAGCGTCGAGTGGAGCTAGAACTGTATCATGGAAAAACACCAAAAGCCTGATGGGAAATGTGACGAAGCTCCTCCTACCTAAAGCCATGAAGTCCTCCTGGTCCCAGGCCTGAAGCTGAGCCAAAGGTCCACTGTAGAGCAGCAGCCCGTCCGCCACATCCGTGATGAACTCCAGTGACACGTGACTCTCAAAACACGGCATCATGGGAGGGAACCAGGCATAGCCGTTGCCGTGGAAACTGCGCCTGTTCTGCTGGCACTCAGGGCCTTCGAACTGAGTCGGGCACTGGCACCTTCAGGGGAAGAGGAGGAAAAACTGTGAATAAATTAAAATGTATCATTTTATCATATTATTTAACTTGGGTTACGTTTTGTTTTTGACACTTTTTGTTTGATTTTCTTCCTCTACATTTACAAACTCTTAAAGGAGGAATTAGAATCAGGTAAGGTTTTCACAATAAAAGGAAAACGAGCTCTGCTCGTTAGTGCAGAAGGAAATGAATATTAGAGGTAAATACAAATAAAATAGCAAGTAAATAAAGACTAGAGTGCAATTATTTATGATATGGAAATACAAATATAAATAAAACACAAAGTCTATTCAGTATGGACACTGTGCAATATGTCATAAAATGTCATAAAAGGAAGTAAATATGAAAGACAAAAGACTTGAAAAGTGTTTCTATTGTTAGCTGGACAAATAGGATAATAATATCATCATTTTATCATATTATTTAACTTGGGTTAGTTTTGTTTTCTCACACCTTTTCCTCTCCATTTAAAACCTCTTAAAGGAAACAAACAAAACTAATCTTCCCTTTAGAATCAGAATCAGGCAAAGCTTTCACAATAAAAGGAATGTGCTCTGGTTGTTAGTGCAAAACCAAATAAATATTAGAAGACAATACAAATATAAAAATAAGCAACTAAAGACTAGATTGCAATCATTTATGACAGAGAAATGAAATAAATCAATAAATCAATAAAAGGTCGTAAATATGAAAGAGATAATGTCTTGAAATGTGTTTGCAGTTTTAGCTGGACAAATCCAGGATTGGCAAAACTGAACACTCATTTCGAGGGACGAGAGGAAGTGAGACGTAAAATGTTTGACAGGACGTGAGTGGACAAATTAGTTCTGGGACGTGTGGATGTAAACACAGAGTTTCCTGGTGATGGACTGATTCTCCCTGTGGTTTTGCCGTTAATGAGAACATCTACATCAGTGAAACAGATGGTGAGAGAAAGAGAGCTGGAAGGCATGACTGTCAGAGACAGAGACATTCAGAGGGAACTGCTGAAAAAAGACGCAGTTAAAGGGATAGCTCGGGCTTTTTGAAGTGTGTCTGTATGAGGCGCGAACGCAAACTCGGCACTGACTTTGCCGGGAAACAGCCTGAGACACAGACGCTCGCGATCACTGAACAAATCTGTGCCTTCATACGTCTGTGTTATCTTGAGAACATGTTCATGTCTATATCTCTTTCTAAGACAGACATTTCTTAAGAGAAACTAAAGTTTTTTGTCAATTTGTAAACCACTCACTCTCCCACGCCAAAGTCCATAGAGAAAATCAGTGATTTTACATCACAGCACACAGGAGTTGTTGATCCACTGCTGCCTCCATCACTAAGTTCTAATGTCTTATTTTGTTAATTTGGCAATTAAAATCCTTTGTTCAGATTTACCTCAGTGACACAAAGTGACCACACGAGGCAGCAGTAGACCAGCAGCTCCTGTGTCCCTGTGAGCTACAATCACTGATTTTCTCTATGGACTTTGGTGTGGGAGAGTAAACAGCTTACAAAGTAAGATAAAGCAGATAAACCAGTGAAGTGTAATGCATCTTCTGCAACTTTTTGTACGTTTTTTTATTATTATTCTTTTTTAATTTCTTTCTAATAACACAGGCTTCACAGTTTGTTTTGTAGCTAATGGGATGCATTCAAATGTCCTCTCTTCTGCAGGATCTGTTTTTCCATGTGTTCCCGCTGACACGCGTGATTTTCATAAATACAAGCTTCCATGTCTGTGGCTGCTTCCCACTTAAAAACAACCTGCGCTGTCACTTTAAAGGACTTCTGCACTCGCTTTGCTTCACTTGCTGACTTTAAATATTCACACTCGACTGATGAAAGCAAGGTCACAAACTGCCGTTTACACAAGATATGATCGAAACAGAATTTTTGACTTTTCGGAACTTTGATAAAAATAAAACAGCATCACCTGAGGACATTTATTTTCCAGCCTAAATTTGAAAGTTCCTCATTTATCATGACTGATGTTGTTGAAAAAAAAATAGATTCCCGAGGCTTTACAGACCTTCGCTGTTTCCACACACACACTCATGGTTCATGTGTGTCTGCGTGTGATTGCAGGCATCAGGCAAAGCTCCATGCCTGCATTTCCATTTTGGCAATGTCATCCCATAATTCCCTGAGCGTTAGACAAGCTGACACATAGATTTGGTCACAATAGGCCGAGTCCTTCAATCCTCTTAGGGCGGCTTTGTTTTGCTCATTCTCTGTCGACTGGGAATCAACGTGGGACCATGAGCTGTAATCCCACCTCTGACACACAAAATCTCATTAATAATCCCAGTACCGGGATTATCTGCATGTTCTTCCTTCAATCTTGGGACATAATCTGTGTTTGTGTGTGTGTTGTTGCTGAGGTCAAATCTGAAAAACTACAGCAGAAAACTATGCCTCAGTTATTCTAGCTTGTATTAACTCTAATCTGATAAAAGATTCAATTATTTTTGTTTGCTATGCTCTTTTGTTTCTTCTTTTGTCTCAGTCTTTATTACTGTTATTTTCTTAAAGGGATAGTTCAGCTTTTCACTGACAACAAGAATGCCAGTGGGGACACCAGGTAAAAAAATGATTTTAGCCAATTTAGAGAAGATTATAATGATACAATATTGACCATTTTAGGTCTATAAGTATCTTAATATTGCATTTGCTGCTTTATGCCTTTTTTAACCTAAAATTGAAGTCTGTATGCTAATCAATCTTCTGCACCAAAGTCCATAGAGAAAATCAGTGATTTCAGCTCACAGGGACACAGGAGCTGCTGGTCTACTGCTGCCTCGTGTGGTCACTTTGTGTCACTGAGGTAAATATAAATGAAGGATTTTAAATGCCGAATTGACAAAATAAGACATTTGAACTTACTGATGGAGGCAGCAGTGGATCAACAACTCCTGTGTGCTGTGATGTAAAATCACTGATTTTCTCTATGGACTTTGGTTTGGGAGAGTGAGTGGTTTACAAACTCCACTCTCCTGTTAGAAAAGTGTGTCTAACAGTGAGATAAAGCCATGAACATATTGTTAAGCTATTGTAGGGGCTTAAGCAGATGTAGATTTTATGGGTGAGCCTTTAGTTAAGTGGTTAAAATCTGTTTTTCCATGTGTCCCTGCTGGCAGCCAAGTTTTCAATGAGGGTGAGCGTATGTGTCTCAGGCTGCTGAGACACAAAGTCAGCACTGACAATGAGTCAGTTCCCTTACACCACCACACTTTAAACAAACTGAAGTGTCTCTGTAATTTCCTTCACTTCCTCGCTTCCTTCTCCATCTCACATTATCCGGTCTCAGCTCATCTGTGACATCCGACGTCTCTCCTCTGAAGATGTCGCGAAGCTCGGTTACTGTAGTTTCAATCAGGCAGCGTCTTGTTCCTTCTCTGTCATCTCTTCAACTGATGCCTCTCAAAGAGTCATTCTGCTCCTCCATGCTCTGCGGCGCGATATTTCTGAGACAGCAGAAGCTCCAGTTTATTGTTCCCCAAATTCAACGTTTTATGTTACATACCAGTGTCTGTCTGTGTAGATTCGCACTCATCCAGGTCATAATTCTCCAAAAAGTCACTCAATCTGTAGCAACTTGACTTGAAGTTTGAAGTTCACCTTCATCCAAGAGACTTTTTCAGTCCTGAAAGTTTCAGTCAGAGTCAGCGCGTTCACATGCTTGTTAAAAGCCTGATTTTAGTCTGAAAACCAGGGTAGTCTTAGTCAGACTAACATACATGATTCATAGTCCAATTACTCCTGCATGTACTGTATATGCTTAGTCGGACTGGAATCGGACATGGGGTTCTGGACCTGAACCAAAATATGACATTAAAAATAAGATGGTAGCTGTTACACCAGGCTTCCACGATGAATCCTTCTACGAGGGGTATAAAAGTCCAACATTTCCAACTCACCCCAAAAGCATCATCTGGACCAGCTACTAAAACAAAAGCTCAATAAAAACCACACAGAGAAGTTGTGTGATGTTGTATATTACGCATGTGGGTGTGTAATCCAGGGATTATGTCTAGTGTGGATCCAGCCGGTCATCCAGCTCTGGTCCAGCAGTGAACCAGATTACACGCCAGCTTCAGTCAAATCCTGCTCTTTTCACTCACTGCTTCTAATTAAACAAAGCTGAAGAGGAAAATTAACTTTTACAAGACACAGCGAGGAAACTTAGTGGACTGGTGTGCCATGAGACTCCTCTGCTCTCATTAGTAAGTGTGTGTGTGTGTGTGTGTGTGTGTGTGTGTGTGTGTGTGTGTGTGTGTGTGTGTGTGTGTTAAACCTAAAACACCTGTAGGTGCAGCTTTATTTATGTGACATCATCGTTTATTTTTGTTGTCCAGCAAAGCTCTGTGTTTTTATGCAAGTATTTCCCTGACAATTATCAATTCAAACCTTCAGATTTACCTCAGTGACACAAAGTGGCCACACGAGGCAGCAGTAGACCAGCAGCTCCTGTGTCCCTGTGAGCTAAAATCACTGATTTTCTCTATGGACTTTGGTGCGGGAGAGTGAGTGGTTTACAAACTTCACTTTCCTCTTGGAAAAGTCTGTCATATTCAGAAGATATCATAAATGTAAGCTGACAGAGGCTTTATAAGTTGAGTGTCAAAGTTCCTTATTGCAGTTATTGCAGTTCTTCTTACTCTCTCATCTCCTCAGTCTCATACTCTTCTTCATCACAGTCCAACGCTCTTAAATAAAGACTCTTCCTGGTGGTTCTTCAAGCTTACAATCACAAATCAAAGCCCTTATTCCTCTAAAGATGTTTCTGTTGCCTCGTATTCTTAAAACAAGACCAGCTGTGTGAAGAAATGCCAAAACTGTCTTCATGACGAGGTGAGGATAAGGCTTCTTTTAATCTCATATGCTGTGTTTCGGACATGCTAAGGCTCGGTTTGGTACAGTACGGTACAGTTGGGAATGGTGGCTGTTTGTTACTATACTATCCACTCGCTGGAAACATGCCAATACATTTACAGTTCAAAAAAATCCTGAATTATCCCTTAAATTTCCCCTTTTTTCCGATGATCCTGCCTGCTGCAGCTTCTGCCATATTAAATGATCAAGACTGACTACATTTGTTAACCTGTAATCTCCACAAAAGTTCAAACATTTACAGGAAAGTAGAAAAGATTTCAGCTTTTTTTCTGCACCCGGTGATAGAATTTGGGGAATTGACTCTTAATTTCATCATAATGTTCAAACTCTGCATGGAGTTACAGTTGAGACGGTGATAAAAAGCTCAGTGTTTGATTTAATTGGTTGCAAAGAGCCCTTCATGTCCACCATTAGAAATGTGAGCACCAGGCTGATTTACAACAAGTCAAACCGGGTCACCACGTCTGCTCTGCCAGGAGAAGCTCCAAAGAACTCATTTCATCATCAAGGTTCGCCGTTAAAAGGATTTTCTGAAACGCTCTCATCCCACTTACTGTGTGTTTTATGTTAATTATGATGGCCTCCTTCACAATCACTCGTGGCAGAATGTGACAGCTGACACGACGGATTTGACATCTACGACGCGGCTGCGGGAGGTTTGATTCTATTTTTAAGAGACAAACGTGAGCTGAACAAAAGGAAAATCTCATTTTTCATGTGAACATCAGGCAGCTGACGTGACGTCCGCTCCGAGGCCTCGGAAAACAAATGTTTTATTATAAAACAAAGGTTTTGTTATTAAGATGAAGCACAAAAAAACACGTGGTTTTAACAAGGAACAGTACCTAACATCATCACCTAATTAAATGAACTCAAACTTGTAACCCCGTCGCCTCATACTGTAGCTGCCAACACACTCCAGTCTGAGAAGCCCACACTCGATGAAGACGTGTTTAGCTGTAAAGCAGCTGTTAACAGCTGTAACAAGGTTCACAAACTCCCACTGGCGTGAATACAAACCCCACATACATCAACCTCATCAACACTCTGCTGTCAATGAGCAAAAACCAGTGTGAAAAGACCTGAAGGGCGAGATTAATCATCATTACGTCTGAACGCTACTGTCACACAACATCAACCGCCTCACAAACACCGGTGACCACTGCGACTCCAAACTACAGCGGGTCCAGAACGCAGCTGCTAGAATCGACACCAGAACCTCATGCACAGAGCTGCTGATGTCATGCAACCAAGGTAACGCCAGTTTGACCTTGCAACCATCTGTCTCACCTCATTTAGAGCTGAATTCAATAGTAGCAGGATCAAAACACTCAACTTGTCTGCTCGACCCCATTCCCACAACAATATTGAAGGAAGTTTTACCGTTAATTAACAATTCCGTATTGTATCAAATAAATCTCTCTCTACTTACAGGCTATCTACTGCGCTCTTTTAAAGTTGCCGTAATTAAACCCTTACTTAAAAAACCTACTCTTGACCCGGATGTTCCGACTAATTATCGTCCAATATCTAACCTTCCGTTTGTCTGAAAAAGCTGCAGCAAACCAATTATGTGATTATGTGCTCAGCAACGACTTGTTTGAGGACTTATAAACCACGGCGCTATTAAAAGTCACAAACAACCTTTTAATGGCTCTTTGAGGCAAATTGTGTTTGTGATGCTGGGCTATATAAATAAAATTGACTTGACTATGACAGGAAACATACCAGCAGCATAAACACCAGACTGACCCCAAGATTCCCCTGAATGTGTACCGCGACGTGTTGCGTCTGCGTTGCTGCGTGAGCTCGATCCGTCAACACCCACTGATGTGTTCGACACTTTGGGTAATTAAAAACTACGTAAGTACTGAAAACACAAGAAACAAATGTTTCACTGACCGACTGAAGAATGAGAAAAGAACACTGGATTGTTGCTGATGTAGTTAAATAGGGTTTGGTGTCAACACAGGGGCTTTTATTCTGAAAATAAACCGGACGCTCGTTTTTTTTTTCTTTTCTTTTCCATCAGTGATAGAACCTGGTACCTGGTCGTTTTTTTAGTCCCTGCTCTGTGGAGGTTCCAGTCGAGCTGATACTAACATGTGACGTGGACAGACTGCCGGCCACTGATTGGTCAGAGAGCGTCGTCACTGGAAGAGTCACGAGCGCGAACAATGTTGAACTGTAGATCAGTTAAAGAGACTTGAAAATAATCCTGAAAACATGCGTTAATCTGCAACATTTAACAAGGACATTTGTAAAATGTCCATATTTAACAGAGGAGTCTGGTGTATTTAGCAACAGCACTGCTGAAAGACGGAGATGGTGAGCCCAATCACAAGCCGTTCAGCCGGATTTCACTTCAGTGACTGTGTCAGACGGAGTCAGGAAGGACTGAACCATTCAGTGAACTCATCTGTTTAGAAAACTGAGGAAAAAGAAAACTACTGCTTTGACCGTCACGTGTTTGTGTCTTTGTGTCGTCACGGCTGTTTCTATGACAACAAACTATGAAGTCATGGAAGATGACGTGTCCGATACTAAACCGAGTCAAGAGAATCTCCAACCGATTAATAAAAAATAAAGAAATTAGAGGAAATAGATGATAAACAGTTATGAGTCAATTTCACTTTTTCATGTCTGATACCAATATCAGTCTTTTTACACCTTTTCCACAAGTGCTGAGCCGTTTTTCACATGCAGACATTTTCAAGAAATTTCAAAAACACAATCCTCCAACCGTGTAAGAATTATTCTGCTCGTGTAAAGTGGTGTGGTGTTTTGATTAGACAAAGTGAAGGTGGTGGACAGATGTTGTGAAACAGACTAACAGGAGGACATGTGGACATGTGACCAGATCAGCAAAGATCCTGAGGTGGATCACTGCGATAAAACATCCAGATTAACAGCTTCATGGTCGACAGTTAAGGGGAAACTTAAAGGAAATGTAATTTACAATGACACTTTATACTGATGTTAAAGTTAACATTTAACTGTCATCATTAAAGGCTCAAAGGCTAATTAATTTAAATATCTTGCTTATTTTATTGCGACGTGTAAGCGTTCTCCGGAGTAGAACGAGGGAAAGTTGATCTGAAATTTGAAGATGTGGTAAAGCTGCAGCTCTGAAATAATGTTCCCATACTGTTGAAAAGCACCGAGGGGCAGTATCAGGATCAGATCTATTCACTCTGTCAGGTTCTCTGAACTTTTTTTGCTCTTAAATCCTCAGTTTCTGTGGATTTAAAGTGACAGCAAACTCTTAAAACCTGGTCGTCATTGGAGAAAAAAGTACTTTGGATGCCTGTGTGGCTTTAAATGTGCTTTGTAAATAAATTGGTTTGGATTGTAGGTGTGTGTGTTCTTGCACTTGCTACAGAATGAGGACTAAAAAATCGGATAAACACCTATAAAGTGAGGACATTTTGACAAAGTGAGGACATTTTGTCTGGTCCTCACTTTTTCACCCCTGGTTTTAGGGTTAGGGTTAGGCATCTAGTTGTGATGGTTAAGGTTAGTGTTAAGGGGCTGGAGAAGGCATTATGTCTATGAGGGTCCTCACTCTGATAGAAGTGCAAACGTGTGTGTGTGTGTGTGTGTGTGTGTGTGTGTGTGTGTGTGTGATTATTTGCACTGAGGATAATAACAGCATCAGCCAAACAGGATTTTCTTTGTCATGTATATTTCCTACATGAATAAACAGCTCACACAGTGTGAAGGCCAAGTATGAGACCATGTTTTCTGCTGCTGCTGCTGCTGCTGCTGCTGCTGCTGCTGCTGCTGCTGCTGGATGAGGATTGTTCATGTCATGACAGAAACAATAATCCAGCACATTTTTCCAACATTTTTCACTTCCACACGCCTGTGACTCAATGCCTTTGTCGATCCACTGTGATCTGTAAGTTGTAGTGCATATGTGTAGACGGTAAACTAAAGCAAAGTATTGTTGAAATTGCACTTATTTTTTTCTCAAAAAATTTCAGGTTGTTCATAATGTTTTGTAAAAAAAAAAAAGATACTTCATTAAATGTAAAACAAATATTATTTAGAAATTATTTAACTGGTCCGGCCCACTTGAGATCAAATAGTGCTGTATGTGGCCCCTGAATTAAATTGAGTTTCACACCACTGTCTTAGATGTTTTCTCTGCTTGATGTCAACGATTCGACCCTTTACTTTTCCATGACCACAGGACGTGTCTTTCCACATGAGAAGCTATTCATTGCATCAGCTGGGGTTGTTTCCAGCTGAAAGATAATCACCCATGCAGTAATTATCCACTAGGAGGCTCTTACTTATTTGCTTAGTTAAATCCAAAATACTGTCCTCACCTGTATCCGTGCTGAGTGTCCACACACACGCCGCCGTTGAAGCAGGGGTTTCTGGGATACGCGGCGCAGGACTGATGGGACCGGTCTCTCCCCGTGCAGGAGCACACGGCCGTGGATTCCACCGTCACAGACACGAGACTCATGGTCCCACAATCCACCACTGTGGGCGTGTCCCGCACTGTCAACACGCTGGTGCAGCCGCCGGAGCCGGCACACTCCGAACTGGGACACTCGTCCACTCGCACCTGGAACACGCTGACCTGGAGGAAGGACTGGAGCTGAGACAGACAGACAGACAGACAGACAGAGAGAGAGAGAGACACAGTAAAGACTTTTGTCCACTAATGCTGTCTTCCGTCACCTCCGAGTTCACCACATTCTTGGGCTCACCACTGTTAGCACTGTCCCAGTTTGAACCAGTGGGTGTTTCCTCTATGGAAAAACACCAGTTTCACCTCCACTTTTTTGATTTATGTTCACTTATAAAGGAAATGATGACTAAGTTTTTGTCCAATATGAGCCAAAATAAACAATCAAGATTTGACTATTTGACTATAACATTTTGTATTAACTGCAAAGAAATTAAAAATAAATATTAAAAAATGGTGATTGAGGTGTGTTTTGGATACATTTTTAGAGTGTAAATGATAATTCTATGCTTTACACTCTTAAAAAAAAGTCACAGTGTGGCTGATTTTCCTACAATTCCTGCAACCTCACTGCAAATAGACTGAACTGTCCCTTTAAAGAGATGATTGTTGACTGGAGCGTAGAAACACAGAATTATTACTTTGTCTGACAACATGTAACACTGGCTGTCACTGCTCTGTAAAGTCGGACTAATCTAGTTTACACACACACGCACGCACACGCAGACAAACAAATGGCGTAACAATGATGTGGAAAGTGCAGGTTCACTTCAGGAATGTGTTCCAGCAGAGTGGACACTTTTGATCAAAGAGCTGGTTTTTTTTCTTCACTGGTTCCTGAAAAAGTGGACTAAAGGGTGATGAGGTGAAGAAACAGGAAACGACGACTCACTGGGTCGAGCAGTGAGATAAAGCACAGGAAGAGAAAATGAAATGGAAATTGAAAATGTACTGAATGAGGTATATGTGTGTGTGTGTGGCTGGTCTTCCTCATGTTGTGGGGACCTAAATGTGTCTCCACACTCACATTATGGGGACTTGTCTTCCTTATGGGGACAAAAATCAAGTCCCCATAACGTAAATGACTCCATTTTAGGGTGAAGACATGTTTTAAAGTTAGTCTTTTTTGGGGACATTTTGTCTGGTCCTCACTACTTTAAAGTGCTTATTTCAGGTTTAAGACCTGGTTTTAGGGTTAGAATTGGATTTAGATTAGGGTTAGGCATTTAGTTGTGATGGTTCAGGTTAGGGTAAGGGGCTACTTGTTGGAGGTTTCATGGCTAAATGTGACCAGCCTGGTGGCCAATCACATTGCACCAGTCAGAGCAGAGTGTGAAGGTTCAATTAGCTGAGTAATAGCACAGTTTTGCTTAAAATATTGCAACGCACACAACATTATGGGTGACATATCAGAGTCCAAAAGAGGACAAATTGTTGGTGCACGTCTTGCTGGCGCATCTGTGACCAAGACAGCAAATCTTTGTAAAATATCAAGAGCCAAAGAATCCAGGGTAACGTCAGCAAACCACCAAGAAGGACCAACCACATCCAACAGGAGTAACTGTGGACACAAGAGGAAGCTGTCTGAAAGGGATGTCCGGGTGCTGACCCGGATTGTATCCAAAAAACATGAAACCACAGCTGCCCAACTCACTGCAGAACTAAATGTGCACCTCAACTCTCCTGTTTCCACCAAGACTGTCCATCGGGAGCTCCACAGGGTCAATATACTGTCCATGGCCGGGCTGCTATAGCCAAACACCATACTAATGAATTATTGTGGTCTAAAACCAAGCGTTTCACTTTCATTGTCCAACCCGTGTCGATGTGTCTTCAGTAAGATATAAAAAAACGTGTGTGTAGCTGGTCTTCCTCATGTTGTGGGGACCTAAATGTGTCTCCACACTCACATTATGGGGACTTGTCTTCCTTATGGGGACAAAAATCAAGTCCCCATAACGTAAATGACTCCATTTTAAGGTGAAGACATGTTTTAATGTTAGGCTGAGGTTAGGGTTAGGTTAAGGTTAGGGTCAGGGTCAGGGTTAGGACACTAGTAATTATGGTTAAGGTTAGAGTAAGTCTGCAGGAAATGAATGTAATGTCCTCTGTAGTCATGGAAACCAGTGTGTGTGTGTTGTTCTTGGCTGGTAAGAGACATATTAATTGAGGAATGGGTATCTAGAACTGGTATTAAATTGGTCAGAACCATCTGCAGCCTTTCGTATTAAAAGAGCCATTTTTGTCTCTTCTCTACACATATGAATTTAATCTGGAGCCGCAAAAAACTATTTCACTGATAAAATGAAGATAAACTCACGTATAAAGTTTTATATAGAGATAAACTACATAGAAAAGTTTGTAGTATTTATGTAACTGAAAAACTACAAAAAAAGAAAACTGCTGTATTTCACTGATGTTTTTACATTTAAACAAAGGAAAAACAACAAATTCTTATGACGTGGTGAAAAAAGGCCTAATTAGGCCTAATTAGAAATAAAACACAGAACTATTAATAAAATAAAAGTAACCCACTCTGAAATAAATATTTGGATTTTACTGTATGTAGTTCATGTTTTAGAAAACCTGCTGGAAGGACAGGATTCCTTTAAGTGATTCTGCACATTTTGTCGTAGACGCCTATTTTAGCGGACTAAATTGAGAACATTTAAGATAAAAAGGTAAACTCAAGATTGGCTGTGAAAGATTGTGTTTTAATGTGTTCATATGTGTGATTTTAACAATGACATCCAGTCCGAGTTCTTATCTTAACAGTATTTTATTACAAAATACACATTTAAGTTTTTTGATACAAAATATGAAGGTGTTTTCATCATTTCAATAAAATACAAATTACAAAATAATATTTTAGGTAGGTGGGCAGATCAAAGGATGTTTAAGACATTATGTTTTCAGACACACTTCACTGAATGCTGATCATAGTAAGTTCTATCTTAAAGCCGTGTTGGTTGGTATGATCTGTCATGGTGAGGATGGACAGTAAACACTGGCAAACTTAAATTTATAAATGTATTTTAGACCTGCTCCAATCATATCTACAGGTTTTTATTATTCAGAAAGTAAGTTCTTATGATGGTTCTTAGGTCACGGGATTTGTATTTATTGTCAGTTCCATCAGTGAGAACTGGACGTGGAAACCAATGCTTTACAGCAGGGGTGTCAAGCTTATTTTAGTTCACGGGCCACATACAGTGCAATCTGATCTCAAGTGGGCCGGACCAATAAAATAATAACATAATAACCTCTAAACAACAAAAAATCCAAATGTTTCCCTTTATTTTGCATTTAATGAAGTATCTTTTTTACAAAACATTATGAACAACCTGACATTTATTGAGAAAAATAAGTGTAATATTATTACACTTATTTTTCTTAAGTTTACTAGAATCATAAACTTCTGCCTGTAGATGTTTTTAACTTGGTTTTAAATGGTTTTAAATGTCACTCAGCCTACATTTGCTGAACATATGCACTTTATTCTGTTAAGCGTCTATTTATTTCTTACACGTGTGACGCTTATGGTGTTGTTTTACAGACAGACACAGATAAAAATGTCATTCTTTTTCAAGTGTAAAAGATGATCAAAACAAAAAGAAATAAGCGATTTGCAAACTGCATAGTTTGAAAAAAGCAATTACAATTTGAAAACAATGGCTTGTTCTGCCCACGTGGACACACACACACACACACACACAGTGATATATATATATACGTGTTGAGGCGAACAAGGGTCACTTCATGCTCAATGTTCTGGACTGATTGGACCTCATTCAGTGGTTCAGTGTGGCTGGATTGTGCTCAGGGAGCGTGCAGAGTTCACATCTTCTCCTCTTGTTTCCCCCTGAATGACCCGAGCTGCAGCGACTCTCTCTGACTGTTATACGTGTTATGTTTTATGGATCACTGTTGTCGCTTCAAATGTATTATTTTGTTACTTTGGCATTTGAAAATCTTAATTTAGGTTTATTTAAGTGACACAAAGTGACCACACGAGGCAGCAGTAGACCAGCAGCTCCTGTGTCCCTGTGAGCTAAAATCACTGGTTTTCTCTATGGACTTTGGTGTGAGAGAGTGAGTGGTTTATAATCCTTAGTTTCCTGTTCCTGTTAATGGTGAGATAAAGTCGACAACATATTCTTAATATATTTCAGACTTACAAACCCACTGACTTGCTGCAACACTTCAAAAAACCCATTATTATTCCCTTTAACAAATATTCAGAGCTCTTTGCCTCGAGGTGTCCCTGTAATTTTTTCATGTAGTAAAAATGTCTTCAATAAATTGTGATTCATGGGAAATGCTGTTCCGTGGTAGTTATTTTTATTCACTTTCAGTCAGTTTATTAAAAGCCCTGACAATGTTAAGTCTTCTGTACTTACTACTCTACGTATCACAACGTAACGTGCAAAAGAAACTTAAAACACAACCAGACAGATGACCAGCGTTCACCATTAGTTTGATTGGTTGGTGAGTAGGACGTGAAAGACAAGAGGCAGGAATGGGAGTAGATTTAATTTCCTAAACTTCTGTTGTGTGCAAAGCAGTGGTATCTATGTGCTGCTGATGCTCAGACAGGGTTTTCCAAGCGCAGGTGGGGCGAGTGTCATATCATTCACAATGGCAGGTAGAGTTATCATTTATAAGACTATTTTCTTCTCTGCTTGACAAACTCAAAAGCCTCTTCTTGAAAGTCCTTCTTCCCTGCAGGTGTTCCCATTATGAGCTCTCCTAAAGAGAGCTTTTTTTTTAAAAAAAAAAAAAAAAAGTGTACTTGTATGAGATACTGACACGTTGTCAACATGGGGAAAATAATATTTTGCAGCTTCATCTCACTGTTAGACAGACTTTTCCAACAGGAAAGTGAAGTTTGTAAACCACTCACTCTCCTACACCAAATTCCATAGAGAAAATCAGTGATTTTAGCTCACAGGGACACAGGAGTTGTTGATCCACTGCTGCCTCCCTCACTAAGTTCAAATGTCTTATTTTGTCAATTCGGGGTTCAAAATCCTTCATTTATATTTAAATCAGTGACACAAAGTGACCACACGAGGCAGCAGTAGACCAGCAGCTCTTGTGTCCCTGTGAGCTAAAATCACTGGTTTTCTCTATGGACTTTGGTGTGGGAGAGTGAGTGGTTTATAATCCTTAGTTTCCTGTTGGAAAAGTCTGTCTTACAGTGAGATAAAGACGTGAACATGTTCTGAAGATATCATAGACATATAAACATAAACAAATGTCTGTTAGAGTCAACCCGTTGTGAAATGAGTTCAAAAAAAGGTTGATGAAGTCTATCAGCTCCACAAACTCTCTGAGTTTAGATCCCATGTTGCTCCCTGTCCTGCACACAGGAAGTGATTTATTTCATGTCAAGAGAAACGGAGGCAACAACAACATTAAAGATCTGACAGCTTTGCTTGACAGAGTGTCTTTTCAGATGAAGGATGCAACATATAAATAATGTTCCATCATTTCTGTTCAGAAAGACCAAACAACAACAAATCAATAAAAGTTATGAACCGCGGCTTTAAGTCGGTGTTGATTTTGGGGTAAATATTTGCTAAGTGGTTAAAATGAAATTTGTCCACGTGTCCCTGCTGCATGGCAGCCATGTTTTCACTGTGAGTGAGCCTCCGTTTCTTAAAATGGTGGCCACTCGCACTTCAAACAACCACTGAGTGTCTTAGTGCTATGTTTGGTCCGTGATGAGCTGTCAGAGCAAAACAGCATGTGTTGTTGTCCTGCAGAAGCCAATGAGGACTGACTCACATCATTTCCAATTTCGGTGAACAGTCATGAACTCATTGCCTTGTTCATCACCCTCTCTCTCTCTCCACTCACTCTTTATTGTCAGTATAACTTATTAAATGTGTCCCCCACCATGTCAGCTCTGCTGGCTCCAACATTAATGCTCCTCCTGACCTCATAATGGCAGACTAATACACAGCAGGGTCATATCTGCAATGTCTCCTCATACAGAATTACTTTATAGAAGGAAATTCTGAGAAAATGAATCATGGCGTTCAAAATTCCCGGGAAAGACAACTGAGCGGCTAAAAACAGACAAAATACTTACCCTATAAAATCAATGTCAGTATAAATCCATGATATCTAAAGAATGTACACACTGTTTTTCCAACAGGAAAGTGAAGTTTGTAAACCACTCACTCTCCCACACCAAAGTCCATAGAGAAAATCAGTGATTTTACATCACAGCACACAGGAGTTGTTGATCCACTGCTGCCTCCATCACTAAGTTCAAATGTCTTATTTTGTCATATTTTCTGTTGGAAAAGTCTGTGTAACTGTCGGATAAAATAGAAAAGAATGTTAAAGGGACTGCTTTTTAAATAATTCACAATTTAAAGACCTTCTCAAATTTAGTTTTTTTTTTGTTTGTTTGTTTTTTTTTTTCAAAAAATGAGAACCAGCTCATTATAGACAAACGTCACCCGTTTCTTCAAGTTTTCTTTTCTTTTTACTCATCTAAATTCATTCATTTTTTTTCTCACAATTTCATAGTTAATGTGCAAAGGCCTTAAGATTTAAATTTGAAATTGCTCTATATCTTAGAAAACACTTAATCCCACACCGGAGCCTCTTAAGCTCCAAAGCCTAAGTGGCTCAAAGGAAATCAGCATTTTCTTTGTATGTGCTTTGGAAATGATTGGAGAAGCTCAGTGTGAGTGTTTCTGAAGCAGAGTGTGTGTGTGTGTGCGTGGGTGTGTGTGTGTGTGTGTGTGGAAAGCAACAAAAAGGACCAGAGGGACACATTGTTCCTTGGACTTTTGTTCCAGTGCAGCGAGAAGAAGAAGAAGAAGAAGAAGAAGAAGAAGAAGAAGAAGATCCCTCCTCCCTCCCCTCTGCCCTCAGGGCCACATTCATATAATAAAGACATGAACCTCAGTATCAGAGAGACAGGCCACTGATTTTTAAAAAGTCAAAAACCCAAAGAGGTCTCATTTTAAAGTCAAGCACAGAGGGATAAGTTCCATTATTGAGGCAGAGGAAAGAAGTGATGGAGAGACAGAAAAAGGGAAGGCATTAAGAGTGGAATTGAGAACGGCTCCATCCCAATCCCCCTCCCAGCTCCCTCTACCCCCTGCTCTATTTCCCCTTCATCCTTTCCTTCGCCACGCTTCACATTTCATTCTGATCAATGTCTTCTCAGGAGAACCTGCGTGCTGAATTCAGATGAAACGCTCGGCACTCTCCTGGCAAATCACACCTGAAAGCCTCGGCCACTTCTTCACTTACACAGCTTCTCTCTCTCTGCTTCTGTCTGCAGCCACGGTTTTTTGAAAGGAAAAAAAAAGACAAGGAAGGTGGTCACATGCTCTCATGCTTTCCTCCTCATATCTAATCTGTTCTTTCCTTGACAAAAGTCTCATCGAAACAAAGAGAGAAAGAAAGAAAGAGAGGAAACCAGCGAGGGAGGCACCGAATCACCTGAACTTTATGGAGGCAGATCTGGGCCAAAAGTTTTTATACTCAAAAAATACAACCTAGTTTAAATATAATTTTAACTAAATTCAATGGTCTTATCTGACATGCTTCCAGTATGTATAATCTGTGTTAAAAATTCTTTACTCTGTTTAACAGCACTTGGTAAATACCTTAAAAATAACGACATTTTCACAGGCGGTCTAATAATTTCGTCCTCAGCTGCATGTGGGGTAGTGACGGAGTGAACGTAAAATGGATGAAAATGGATCATAAATGGTCCACATCTGTATTTTTCAGTGTGTATAATATTGTAAGGTAATGTATGTTGAGGTTTGGCATCATATCTAATATTTCAATATTAATCAACACTTAACATTTAGTAAGGAAGTAACGTGGTTCTTGTTCTGTTTCACTTATATAACAGACAGACGAGACGAGCAGGTACAGAATGACTCATCATTTCCTTTAAGGGCAGTTTCTTTCTCGTTCTGTGTTTCTGCTGCTGAAATGGTGACAAACTTTCTACACATTTATCTCTCACACACACACGTTTGTGCTTCTATCAGAGTGAGGACCCTCATAGACATAATACATTCTCTAGCCCCTTAACCTTAACCATCACAACTAGATGCCTAACCCTAACCCTAAATCAAATTCTAACCCTAACCCTAAAACCAGGTCTTAACCCTGAAAAAGCCTTTTAAAGAAGTGAGGACCAGACAAAATGTCCTCACTTTGTCAAAATGTCCTCACTTTGTAGGTGTTTATACGATTTTTGGCCCTCACTCTGCAGCAAGTACATACACTGGTTTCCATGACTACAGAGGACATTACATTGACTTCCATTCATTTCCTGCAGACTTACTCTAACCTTAACCATAATTACTAGTGTCCTAACCCTAACCCTGACCCTAACCTTAACCTAACCCTAACCTCAGCCTAACTTTAAAACATGTCTTCACCTTAAAGTGGAGTCATTTACATTATGGGGACTTGATTTTTGTCCCCATAAGGAAGACAAGTCCCCATAATGTGAGTGTGGAGACAGATTTAGGTCCCCACAACATAAGGAAGACCAGCTACACACACGCACACACACACACATACATTAAATACAATTATCTAACATAGGACAGTTTGGTAAAAAAAAAAAAAAAAAAACTTTATTCAATGTCAATTGGGGTTCCCGCGGGTCCTTGGAATCCTTGAAAGTTTGTGAATTTAAAATAAATACATTTCTAATAGACATTGTGTCATTGAAAGTGCTTGAATTTTGTGCAAGAAAGGACAAATATGGAGTCGTAACTACTAGCGACATTGTGGACACTGTCCACTGTCTCTCTCTCTCTCCACCGTTCATGTGAGATTCCATGCAGAAAATGGAGTCAGACTGGAACCAACTTGTTTTCCTTGAACGGATATTTTTGAGCATATTTGCATGTACGGAGCAGGAACAGATCACAAGTGACCACAGGAAATGAGACAGACGCTGAGATCAGACGCTGCAGTGACACATGTTCTGCTGCTCGTCCTCCACTGAAGCTCACTGGCATTTTTGGAATGAAACTGCGACTTTAATTGGCGACTTTTTAACTTCACCATGACATGATGAACTATAGTATGTTGGAACTTCAGCCATGTTTATGTTGTTGTTCATTTTTCCTTTCACAGCATCACAGTTTCAATGGAACATAAAATAATTGGAAAAGTTAACATCAAGCTACAGAAAAAGTCACCATATTATATATTTGTTTTGAAATCCCGGGCAGTTTATGAATAAAGTTTACAGAAATATCCAGAGTTTGTGACCCAAACACACACACACACACACTCATGTCACTTTTTCTTGTTTGTTTCAGACTTTTTTCATCTCTGGGAAGTGAAATACATGAATATTTTCACTGAGGTCTTGATGAGTCTTTATTCTTAAAAGCGTCTTGGTTTATTTATCGTCGCGTGTAGGATCATTATGTTATGATAAAATCAGGACTATGTACAAAACAAGGTCATTACAAAATGGGCCATTAGTGCTGTGAGTCTCATTTAGCCTCATCATCATCATCATCATAATCACTGTTTTATTTTAAATCTAGTTAAAGAGCCTTAAAGTCTTTGCTGTAAAGTAAATTCAGATTAATTTCTAGACACAATGTACACAGTGGGAAAGTTTTGGTGATGGTGATGGTGACAGTTTATGAGTGTGAAGATCCCCTTAGTGGTCATTAAAGAACAGTAAATACTAGGCGTTAGTTCGACGAGCTATGCAGTAGGTGGCGCCACAGTGGGCGTAACATTCAACTTATAAATAAAGAGCGTCAGTAGATGTTGATAAATGGTGGGTTTTCATTTTGTAGTTGCTGTAATTTGTCTGTACATTCCTGTTTTAAGCTCTGTTTACGCTATTTTTCCTAACTGTCTATGTTGGTGGATACAGAGAAAAGCTCATTATTTGGCACTCAATATGTTTATGGAAGGTATGGAACAGCTCACTATTTGGCAGTCAGTCTCCAGTTCACACCATTTCCAGCGTTCAGATTAAAACCCGCTCACACACCAGCGGCACATGTCAATCAAGTTTCCACACTTCCACTGATTTGCACATTTGTTTGCTCGCTCCTCTTTACTAAAGTGACGTTGTCATGGAAATGAGCAGCGAGGACGCAGTCGGGCTCTTATGAAAAGGAAAAAAAAAATGATGCCAATCAAGATATGAAAGAGATTCTTTATGCAAAATAGATTAAGTTAATGAGTTTGTCTGCCAGTGAAAGCGCCGCTCACTGCGTAACGAGACATGAAGTGGATGAAAATGACCTAAACGCTTTCGACTCTCACTTGGCTGCGGCGTCTTGTGACACACATACAGAGAGAAAACTGCCAGGATCAACCAGCGTCAGGAATCTGAGACAAACATGTCGTTTAAAAAGTTAAGAAATTCAAAACTAACTCCTAAATTCAGAGCACGGTCAGCTGATTAATATTGTTTTGTGTCCAAGCTCATTAGAAGAAGAAGAAGCAAAAACAGCAGTTAACAAGAGCCTCTACAAAGAACAGATGCAAACATGCTACAAACATGTCAACAAACTCAGGACTCTGTATAGAACAGCTCATTATTTGGCAGTCTGTTTATGGATGAATAGAATAGTTCATTATTTGGCAGTCAGTCTGTTGGTGGACGTACAAAATTGCTCACTATTTGACAAACAGTGTGTCGATGTATAGAATAGCTAATTATTTGGCAGACAATCTCTTTATGAATGAATAGAATAGTTCATTATTTGGCAGTCAGTCTGTTGGTGGATGGATGGAACAGATCCCTATTTGGCAGCCAGCCTATTGGGGGATGTCGAGAACAGCTCATTATTTGGCAATCAATCTGTTGCTGGATGTACGGAACAGCTCACTATTTGGCAATCAGTCTGTTGCTGGATATAGAAAAAAGCTTATTATTTTGGCAGTCAATCTCTACATGCATAAATAGAATAATTCATTATTTGGCAGCCAGTCCGTTGGGGTATGTCGAGAACAGTTCATTATTTGGCAACCACTCTGTTGCTGGATATACGGAACAGTTCACTATTTGGCAGACAATCTCTTCATGAATGAACAGAATGCATGAAAATGACCTATAAGACACATTTTGCTGGTAAAATGAATGTAAAATACTATGATATAATAATGGAAAAAACATAATTTAGAAAAAATAAAATAGATTTCATAGAGTTCTGAATTCCTAAAAAAAGAACAGGAAGAAGCATTGACCTACCTTTTGTTTGTGAGCGGCTAGATATCCGTGCATCCTCTCAGGCCGCAGGAAAGTCGTGGCGGCGTGAACAGCGAAGCGAACGTCCAGCATTCGCTCCCGGACATCGATCAGGCTGAAGATGTTGATGTCGTCCGGTGGAACAGAGAGCATCTCAGACAGGAAGTCCACCAGCAGATCATAGCGGCTCAGACGTTTCCCTCTCAGCTCGATGAACTCCTTCGCTGTGATGTCTGTGAAACACACACACACAGAGCTGTAACTGTAGACTGTATGGAAGTGACCTCATTATTGTCACATCTGCTCGAGGGTAAAATAATTAAGTTCTGAGCTGAAGCTGCAATGATAAATTATTGAAAATAACTCAATAGAATTTATCAGGCAAGACCTTGAAGGTCTGTGTTTGTACCTGTGTGGTTGCAAATAAAGATGCTGTATAGAAAAATGGAAAAAAATAGAAAGAACAAAAGACACTGAAGTAAACTGATGTTTGTAAACCACTCACTCTCCCACACCAAAGTCCATAGAGAAAATCAGTGATTTTAGCTCACAGGGACACAGGAGCTGCTGGTCTACTGCTGCCTCGTGTGGTCACTTTGTGTCACTGAGGTAAATATAAATGAAGGACTTTAAATGCCACACCAAAGTCCATAGAGAAATTCATCGATTTTACATCACAGCACACAGGAGTTGTTGATCCACTGCTGCCTCCATCACTAACTTCAAATGTGTTATCTTGTTAATTCAGCATTTAAAATCCTTCATTTATATTTAAATCAGTGACACAAAGTGACCACACGAGGCAGCAGTAGACCAGCAGCTCCTGTGTCCCTGTGAGCTAAAATCACTGATTTTCTCTATGGACTTTGGTGTAGGAGAGTGAGTGGTTTACAAACTTCAGTTCTTAAGATATTGTACACTTAAACTGACATAGATTACTTAAAGCTCCAGTGTGTAAGTATGTATTTTTTAATAAGGGTTTTCTTGGCAATAACATAAAACCTATTAATACGTTCATAAAAGTGTATAATCAAATACGCGGGTTGAAAATGGAACATTGTTCGATACAGAATGTGTCACACTTTACTATTTTCCTTTAAATGTGAACATTATTTAGAAATCTGACAACATAGTCTAGTTTAAAAGCTCATTAACCAGTGGAGTCGCCCCTCTGGTGGATAACTGCTACTTCTGTCCTACATCTGGTGATTTACTTTTCAAACCATAGGACTATGTCCTTTTTAATGTACTGACTACTGTATGTTTAAAATAAGTGGAAGGAGGCAGGAAAAAAAATGGTGAGTGCACACAACCATGAAGGTCTGTCGACACCTTTAAATTAAAAATATTGACAGACTCTGAGTTCTTTCAATAGAAATGCTGTTTTCTGTGCGAGGAAGAAAATAAAACACTTGCTCTTTAGTTTTTTTGTCCTCAGAAACATCAAAAACTGTAATGTATAAAAGATGGTTTTATACATGAGGTTGAGTTTGCAAGTCCACACTCGTTCAACACTCTTATTCATGGCATCAACACTTAGAGACAGAGAGAAGAACATGAGTGGGAGTGAAGATAAAAATGGATGCAGCTTTTCTTCCTTTATTCAGCCTTTTTGTTCATGTGCTTAACATCAGTGACTTGTTAATCCTGACTGTTCGACACAGGTGTCGAATGCTGCTATTAAAACCTAGCTGTTCACAGATTATATTGCACTCAGTGTCAAGACAGAGACACGAACATCATGGGAACAGAACCGTGTGCCACTTTTCTCATCACTCACACCAAATTATATTGAGAAAATCAGCTTTTTTTAACGTGTAGGGACACAGGTTTTGTCGGTTTAATGCTGACTTGTCTGTGCCACTGATGTGACCATAAATTCAGGATTTCAAATACCAAAGTCAGAAAGAACTTAGACATTTGAAATCGGCAGCAGTGGAACAGCAAAGTCCAACAACTGTGTGCTGTGAGGTAAAATCACTGACTTTCTCCATGGAGTTTGGTTCAGCTGACTCATTTGATAAGTTTGTGTCACTAAGGGTATTTAAATACAATAAAACAATTACAAACAATAAAACCAGGGAACGTTCCTCATAAAACCTCAACTGTCTCTTCAGAAATATCAGTAATCCAGCACCAACGTTTTGGTCGTGTTAATGTGAAACATGTGGCCATGAGACACTTGAAACAACCTTCACGTAATTGGTTTCTGAAAATTTCGCCAAAGGACGTCAGCAGATCATCCAGCTGGATCACACCGACACATTTACACTCATTAACTAATGTGTTTTACCATCAGGACTAAATACATAAAATCAAATTAAAGACAAAAACTGGGGATGAATCCAAAGGACAAACATCAACTACTCTAAAGCAGAGGAGCTTATGATGACGGACGAACCGGAGCAATACCGCGAGAAATCCTGGGGGCAGTAGAGAGTCAAGAGTCAGTGAAACTAAGTTAAATACGGTGAATTCAGTGGCCTAACATTCGACCACCACAAAACCCGCTTGCGTTCCTGTCTATTTCAGATCAAGCTGAATAAAATAACCTCTTCCAACGGTCGCCATGTTTGCTGATGCCTGCGCCGTGGTACTCGGCACCGCCCTCGAAAGGAAGTATTGCAAGAAAAAATCCCATACCAACATAAAAGAAGCATTTAGGTATGTAGGGTTGGGGACGAACGAACGTAAAACGGACAAAAATGGAGAATAAATGGGCTTTTCAAGTTTAAATCCTGGATTTAATCTAGTTTTTGACCAGTTAACTGTAGTGAATTCCGCTCCAGTTGACGTGAGCAGCATGGCTCTCAACTCTCACAAACGAATTTCAATAAGTTCACACGTTACACATGACATTTCTCACTCTGTTAAGTGATAAAACTCACATCTATGAATGGAGGATGCGAAGGCATATTGCTCTGCGTAGTCTATTCATGCAGCTGTCATTCATACCAAGTGCACGAACGCGCACGGATGCTGTGAATGCGTGCACAGGTTTCAGACGAGATGGAGGTGAAGGAGCGCGGACAGGAAATCGCTTCAATTATATCCAAGGCTTTGAACCAGTTCATGGAACCAAAACGAAACCTGAAACTATATGTTTTAATGTTCCGGAACACAATCATTTATTTAGAATAATAATAACTGGTTAATACCAGTATTTTTTTATTTTTTTGTTGTTGTTGTTCTTGATTTTTTTTTCTGTATACAGTGACCTGTTGAGGTTCACTTCCTGTCACTCACTCAATCCATGAGAGAGCAGAGAGAAGCTTCACCCACAGGCAACCAGAAGATCTATGTGGTGGTCTACCAGTCTTGATTAACCATAAGAGGTAAACATTGTGGTCTACCAGTCTTAAAAAAGAAAATGTTTGTTTAGACACGATTATTTTATCTGTTTGTGATGAACATTAAAGCAAATGTAAACAGCTGCTTTAACATTAAAGGCCTTTGTGAACCGGATACGTTGCTAATGTATGAGACGAACGCGCGATTAAATTCAGATGTGAATTACGACACAGACCCTCCTGTACATATGTACATCAAGAAGATGTGAAGAAATAAATAATGAAGAAGAGGGAGAAATAAATTACATCACACACACACACGTTTGTGCTTCTATCAAAGTGAGGACCCTCATAGAGCTAATACATTTTCTAGCCCCTTATCTTAACCATCACAACTAGAGGCCTAACCCTAACCCTCACTCTAACCCTAACCTAAACAAAATTCTAACCCTAAAACCAGGTCTTAACCCTGGAAAAGACCTTTACAAAAGTGAATGTCCTCACTCTGCAGCAAATACAAACACACACACACACATTTTCAGACAGGACAGAGAGAGAAGGTTCACCGTCAGCCTGATTTGAATAGACTAATAGCTTTAATAGCCTGTTTAAAATGTCCTAAAATTACCTATTTATGTCCCAGACGTTATTATGGAACATTGTGGAACGTTATTAACTAGTTTAGGAACGTCAATTTTAGTGTGGAACCGAAATCCGGAAACGGTAAAATACTGTTTCTGTTCACAACAAACCAACTGGAAAATATACTGGTTTAAAGCACTTAATTTATTATAATAGCAGCTGATTAAAGTGTAAGTTTGCTCAACAATAATCTCACTCCACGCTAAGTTCCAGACTGGAGAGTCCCGGTGAACACGGATCGGAGTGAACGGCCTCATTTCTTCTTCTTCTTCGTCTGCGTCGGTTTTGGCCATCTTCCAGCTGTTAGCATAGCATTAGCCACGAATGAGCCTTCACCCGTCACAGCGAGGCTCTGACGGACCACGACCTAACGAATCTTCACCCGTCACAGCGAGGCTCTGACGGACCACGACCTGACGGACCACGGCAGAACTACACTTGCAGCATGCTACAGTATTTGCTGTGTGTTTGTGTCTGTCTGTTTGCAAGTGACTCAGTGTAGAGTCAGGTGTGATGAAGCCTCAGCAGGGAGGGAACGTGAGGCTGGATCAAAGCCAGGTGAAGAGACTGTCGCTCTGTGTTAGAAGTTACCACCCTCTAAAATTAGCCTCCCTCCCTACAGACCCCCCCTCCCCTGCCTGTCTGCCTGTCTGTGTGCCTGTCTGTCTCTCTCTCTCCTGCCTGTTCTGACTGATGCGAGCTGACATCAGCCTCCATCTCTCTCTCACAGTGTAACCACAGAGTCTGATTCAAACGCCCCGTCTCACCTCTCGATGCCAGAACAGTCTCTCTTGACACACAATCGTTCTCACCCTCGATTTCATGACTTCTTTTACCTCTTTTACAAGTTACAAAATGAGCAACTCTCGAGCTCTGGATGTCACGTGACTCCATGTTGGCAGGAAAAAGCTCCTACAAAAAAATGAACGGGCATCAGTCCCTGAGAGGTCAACGTGCAGTTTAAAGCAATACAGATCTACAGCGTAATAAAAGAAAGCAAAATCTGACCGACTGGACACAGAAGTAGATTTTACTGCCCCCTGCAGCTTTATAACATCCTCAACTTTTACCTCATTCTACAACAGAGAACACTTAATAATAGAATAAAAATAAAGATATTTACGTTATTTATCGTTGGTGATGACGTTAGCTAGGGGAAACTTAAGGGAAGACTAACTTACACATGACTAACTTTGACAAATAAAAGTAAAGCTTTACATAAGCACACTTAAGCATCAGTAAGTGCTTCCATTTCCCTTAAGTTTCCCCCTAACTGTCGACCGCGAGGCAGCGAATCTGGGCGCTAACATCGGCGTGGTGATTCGGTAGCTGATCCAACTGGGACATCCTCACGGTCTTTGGTGATCTGGTCAAATGTCCTCGCGTCAGTCTGTCCCCGACTGCTTCACAACATCTGTCAACCAACAACCATCATCACTTTATAACAACACATGGAAATGGAGTGAAGTTTTTTTTCTTTGTCGTTTAGGAAAAAGATGATTTGTGTAAACACGGCGTTGTTTCAGGAAATGTCTTACATGGTTCGTACCCGGCGCTGTAGCTGATGAAGCTTTATTTGAATAAGTAAAAATTATACGTAAACAAAGGCAGAAACACAGAGAGAAAGAAGAAAGTCAGGACAAAAAAATAAAAGTTATCATGAGGAGGAAAAGGACCAAAGAACCTCCAAACAAGAAGAAGAAAAGGACGACGATGTCGGAGATGAGAAACAGTGAATTTAAGCACATGAGACAAGCAAAGCGATGATATCATGGTTTTCCCAAACGTTTTGGTTTAAGAGGCTTCAGATCAGGGCTCCCAACACGTCGTTTCCATGTGGATAAAACACCAAATGATAAGAAACTGTCAGTGGATTAACCTGGTCTTGTTTTTTCAGGTGGACATTTTAACTGGTAAATGTTCTGTCGTTGCTCCACATGACCATGGATGTGAACGGTGACGTTCCCGGCCAAAATGGCGGTGTTTTGTTAGTATGACATCAGCTCAGTTGATCTCTTCATCACAAACCATCGCGAAGGGTAAAGAGAAGTAACGAGCACAGCAGCACTGTTACACTTACAAACACGTACAGTGACTGTTTTTAGTTCATGTGTATTTTTTATCATTTTAAGTAATTATTGCTTAATATTCTTGACGTGAAACAACACTTGGATAAGAAACTGTCTCAGCATCAGCGTATACTGTATGAACACAGAGATCGTATTTTTTCTTGCATGCTACTTTCACATTGTCATTTCAAGGACTTTTTGTTTACCTCGTCTTTCTTCTACCTTTCTATCAATACTGAGAAAGGGGTGAGGGAGGGAGGCTTTAATCTGGGAGAGGAGGAGGAGGCAGATTTCACTCATGTTGTTCTTTGTGTATTCACATGACATTCCACATTTGTTCTTGAAATGGGATTTAGAACGTCAAGAAGAGCCTAAGTAATGCTATAAGTAGAATATTTTCATAATCCCCGAGAATGAGAATCAGTGACAGATGTTTACTTCAGAGCTACACGTGGAAAAAAAATACAATCCTGGATGTGACTTCTGTTACATATAACACACACACACACATACGGCGCTGTTTTTTCTTTGTGTGGACCCTAATGCATTCCCTAACCCCTTACTCAAACCTGAACCCTAAACTAAACCCAATTCTAACCATAACCCCAAAGGCAGGTAACTCTGAAAAAGCTTTTTAAAGATGTGAGGACCAGACAAAAAGTCCTCACTTTCCCAAAATGTGGGTTAGGTTTCTGTGGTCTATAGGTTTGTTGGTCCCCACAAAGATGTATGTTCAAGCATGCAGACACACACAAACACCCTGGTTCCCATGACTACAGAGGACATCCCATTGACTTCCATTCATTTCCTGCAGACTTACTCTAACCTTGACCATAATTACTAGTGTCCTAACCCTAACCCTGACCCTAACCTTAACCTAACCCTAACCTCAGCCTAACTTTAAAACATGTCTTCACCTTAAAATCATTTACGTTATGGGGACTTGATTTTTGTCCCCATAAGGAAGACAAGTCCCCATAATGTGAGTGTGGAGACACATTTAGGTCCCCACAACATGAGGAAGACCAGCTACATAGAAACACACATGTTATTTATTTCTTACTGAGAACAAATAGACAAAATACATTCCCCAGCCCATTACCCTAACCTTAACCATCGCAACTAGATGCCTAACCCTAATCTAAACCCAATTCTAACCCTAAAACCAGGTTTTAAACCCGATAAAAAGCACTTTAAAGTAGTGAGGACCAGACAAAACGTCCCCCAAAAGACTAACTTTAAAACATGTCTTCACCTTAAAATGGAGTCATTTACGTTATGGGAACTTAATTTTGTGTCCCCATAAAGAAGACAAGTCCCCATAATGTGAGTGTGGAGACACATTTAGGTCCCCACAACATAAGGAAGACCAGCTACACACACACACACAGCTTTGTGTAGTTATTCTTCTCAGGACTCTGAATTCAAATCTTAGTCCTTAATTTAACCTGTTCCTCAGAAATGAGGTTCAGCCTCATTGGGACCAGGTTTTGGTCTCTATGAGGACTATTGGTCCTGACAAGGTCAGTGTTTATAACAGAAAAGGTCCTAAAAGGGTAACAAATACAAGAAGACACACTGACAGTTTGACATCAGACCAATCAGAGTAGGACGTGTAGATGACATGACAGTAAAAATATTCAGATAAGTAACTCAAACTTCAAAGTGTGTGACGGATTCTTCTCAAGTTCTTTCTGAAGTCTCCTCTCGTCTCCTCTTCAGGTTTACATCTCCTGACGGGATTTCTTTTTCTCTTCCGTTCTATTCACTTTATGGTTGAAGCATCAGAGTTGACCTCTGAGTCATGCACAATTTCATGCTTTTTATTTCCATCACCACTGATGTCCTATATTCCTCGGAGAGCCTTGTGCCCGAGGCTCGGTCACTTCATTGAGTCTTTTAAATAGCTCCACTGTCTCCGCGTGTCTGTTTGCTGCTGAGTGCATTGATTTGAAAGAGCTCGGCCGTAACAGAGGGACTTTAATGAAGAGCTGCAGATCACAGGTGTCAAACATGGCTGTGAATACAGTGTCAGAGCCCCTCGCTTTAACACTTTTAACCCGCAGCTCTGCCACCAACTCTCTCAGCCAAAGAGCACGTCTGAGGTTTCACAACAAAATGTGAAGTCAAGGATTAATGACTTGGGAGATCATCCTGAGGAATGTGTGTGTGTGTGCGTAGCAGCTTTTCCTCATGTTGTGGGGACCTAAATGTGTCTCCACACTCACATTGTCTTCCTTATGGGGACAAAAATCAAGTCCCCATAACATAAATGACTCCATTTTAAGGTGTTTTAAAGTGAGTCTTTTTGGGGACATTTTGTCTGGTCCTCACTACTTTAAAGGGCTTTTTCAGATTCAGGGACTGGGTTTAGGGTTAGAATTGGGTTTAGATTAGGGTTAGGCATCTAGTTGCGATGGTTCAGGTTAGGCTAAGGGGCTAGGGAATGTATTAGGAAATAAAAAAACATTATTTCTTACTGATGTGTCCTCAGTAAGAAATAAAGATGACTCCATTTTAAGGTGTTTTAAAGTGAGTCTTTTTGGGGACATTTTGTCTGGTCCTCATTACTTTAAAGGGCTTTTTCAGATTCAGGGACTGGGTTTAGGGTTAGAATTGGGTTTAGATTAGGGTTAGGCATCTAGTTGCGATGGTTCAGGTTAGGCTAAGGGGCTAGGGAATGTATTAGGAAATAAAAAAACATTATTTCTTACTGATGTGTCCTCAGTAAGAAATAAAGACAAGTTTTAAAGTTAGGCTGAGGTTAGGGTTAGGTTAAGGTTAAGGTTAGGGTCAGGGTTAGGGTTAGGGCACTAGTAATTATGGTTAAGGTAAGAGTAAGTCTCCAGGAAATTAATCTAAGGCCACATGTTTTTTGCTATTTTAAAAAAAGTTCCCCCGTAAAGACCATAGCGAATGGAGCTTTGCTATTATGCAGTTCCAGCACGGCTCGGTTCTACTCGGTTTGGTACCAGACACGTGGTTTTCCATGACTTCTCGTCATAGTTCCTCCTCGACGTGGGCATGGTCGTCATAGAAACAGCCGTGACGACACAAACTAGCGACGGTCAAAGCAGTTGTTTTCTTTGTAGTGAATCATTAGAATCAGTTGATTAAAAAGATTTGTTCACTGAATCATTCAGTGCTTCAGCAGCTGGAGGGGCGGGGCTATGATGTCATATGATGATGTCAGTTACAGAGGATTTATGTTCATCATTAACACTGAATAAAAACATAAGTTTCTCTGTCACTGAGTTTTTATTCTTATTGAAGGTGTGACTAAATGACAGAGGGGTGGAGCTTTGATAAACTCCAGGAAGTGGAAATGGGGCCAAAAGCTTTTCTTTGTAGTGAATAATTTTTCTCAGTTTTATAAACAGATGAGTTCACTGAATGGTTCAGTACTTCCTGCATGAGCGGAGCACAGACTCCGTCTGACACAGTCACTGAAGTGAAATATGGCTGAACGGCTTGTGATTGGGCTCACCATCTCCGTCTTTCAGCAGCGCTGTCGCTAAATACACCAGACTCCTCTGTTAAATATGGACATTTTACAAATGTCCTTGTTAAATGTTGCAGATTAACGCATGTTTTCAGGATTTTCAAGTCTTTTTAACTCATCTACAGTTCAACATTGTTCGCGCTCGTGACTCTTCCTGTGACGACGCTCTCTGACCAATCAGTGGCCGGCAGTCTGTCCACGTCACATGTTAGTATCAGCTCGACTGGAACCTCCACAGAGCAGGGACTAAAAAAAAGTACCGGGTACCAGTTACTCAGGTACCATCACTGATGGAGAAGAAAAAAAAACTGAGTAGAGTTGAGCTGAGCCGAGCCGTGCTGGACCTGTATAGTAGAAAAACACCATAAGACTGTTGTATAACTGTGTGTATGAGTGAGGGATTCTAAGATGAATGGACGAAGGAAAAGTTAGATTTGCTACAACAAATAAAACCGAGAGCTGTTTAACAGGACAATTTTTCTTCAGCTGATGCCTCTTATTATTTGAAGTTTTGTATTCGATGCTCGGATTCATTTCCTTTACATAAATATTGGGACATGAGCACCAGCTGTTCTCTGCACATTCATTTACATCAGCTCTGTTTCCAGACTGACAAGCAAATCCTTTTATAAACTTATCCTGTACACAAGACTCCTCCCTCCCTCACATCCTTTCCTTCTCCTCTCCCCTCCCGTCACACCGCGGCCTCCTGCTCTGCTTCTATTTCAATATGTGTGAAATCATAAAAATCCTTCAGCCATGTCCCATTTCTCTAAAGTGAATTTAATTTGGAGGAGACAGCCGATGTGCCGTACATCAGGTAATGATGGATGCAGCTCAGCGTGTGAGGAGAATGTGCTGGATGAGCAGAAACCTCGCTGCTAATTATTTTTGCCAACATAAGTAATGGAAACAGGCTTTTCCACCAGAACTCATAAGTCAGGAGAAAGACATTAATAATGGCTCTCTTTTTTTGGGTGGTGGTGGTGGTGGTGGTGGTGGGGGGGGGTGGTTAAAGAAACATCGGGGGGGGGGGGGGGGGGGGGGGGGGGGGTGGTTAAAGAAACATCTTTAGCTGAGAGTGTGACAGTCCTGCAAACAGTCATCAGTGCTCATTAATCTTCTATGACGCGAGACAAATCTGCAAATAACTAGTGTTTTCCAACAAACAATCCTGTGTCCACACTTACATACGCTTTAATCTGTTTTTTTATTTGAAACTGCTCTGAAAGCACCTGTCATCCACACTAGAGCAACAACATTAATAATGGCTCTCTTTTTTTGGGTGGTGGTGGTGGTGGTGGTGGTGGGGGGGGGTGGTTAAAGAAACATCTTTAGCTGAGAGTGTGACAGTCCTGCAAACAGTCATCAGTGCTCATTAATCTTCTGTGACGCGAGACAAATCTGCAAATAACTAGTGTTTTCCAACAAACAATCCTGTGTCCACACTTACATACGCTTTAATCTGTTTTTTTATTTGAAACTGCTCTGAAAGCACCTGTCATCCACACTAGAGCAACAATACCTGACCCAAACCTGTCGGGTCATGTTGATGTAATGTGCAGATGTACTTACATCCACATTAGTCCATTTTCACACAAATGAAAACAGTGTCGACAAAGCTCTGTTTTCATGCTTACATATGCTTTAATCTGTTTTTTTTTATTCGAAACTGCTCTGAAAGCACCTACCATCCAAACTAAAGCATGGATACCTGACCCAAACCTGTCGGGTCATGTGGGTATGAGTGTGGATTACATCCACATTAATGTGTTTTCATTTAAAAACACATAAATCCTGTGTTGAAAACACCTGTCTGCCACACCGGAGCACGTATTTGTTTTAGGTGTCGTAGGTGTTTATACTCACATGCGTGTAATGTGGATGTTCTTATCCATCAACACAGTTCTGTGTCAACACTTACATCCACATTAGTCTGTTTTCATTTGAAATTGCCTTGAAAACACCCCTCATCCACACTGGAGCACGTATTCCTGACCCAAACCTGTCTGCTCATGTGGATGTAATGTGGATGTAAGTGTGGACTACATCCACATTACGATGTTTGTCATTTAAAACATAAATTCTTCTCTGAAAGAACCTAGCATCCACACTAAAGCATGGATACCTGACCCAAAACGGCCATGTGGGTGTAAGTGTGGATGTACTCTCATCCATTTGAAAACAGTAATGTTTTCAACTGAAAACAGTGTCAACACAGTTCTGTGTCAACACTTACATCCACATTAGTCTGTTTTCATTTGAAATTACCTTGAAAACACCTCTCACCCATACCGGAGAACAAAGAACTGACCTAAACCTGTCCAGTCTTGAGGATTTAAGTGTGGATTACATTCACATTAATGTGTTTTCTATTAAAACACATTAATCATGCATTTGAAAGTGGCAATGTTTTCAGACGAAAACAGTGTCAAAACAGTTCTGTGTCAACGCTTACATCCACATTACCTGCAATCCAAACGAGACCACAAATACCTGACCAGGTCATGTGGACATAATCCACACTTACATCCACATTATATGTGTTTGTCACACACTATGTTTGTCATTTAAAACACATAATTTCTGCTCTGAGAGCACCTAGCATCCACACTAAAGCATGGATACCTGACCCCAACCTGTCGGGTCATATGAGGGTAATGTGGATATACTTTCGTCCATTTGAAAACAGTAATGTTTTCAACTGAAAACAGTCTCAACACAGTTCTGTGTCAACACTTACATCCACATTAGTCTGTTTTCATTCGTCAAAGTGACAGCAGACAGAGAGGCCGAGCGTTGACGCAGCTGTAAACTGGACAAAACCAGCTGTGAAGGCCGAGAGCAGAGAGGTCGAGCAAGTTGGCGTGAATGTCAAAACAAAATGCAACAAAGGAGCAGTAAATATCAGCTCAAAGATGGAAGAAAAACAAAAAAAAACAAAAAAGGCAAGGACAGTTGTTTTTCTCTGGACCTGGGAGGAAAGTGGGAGATTTAAAGAGTCGGTCTTTCTGAGGAGAAAGGTCAGTGTCAGAGTAAGTGATGACACTCCTGTGCAATGTTCACAAATATAACTCACCCAAACATTTATGATGAAAAATAAATGTAATGAGGATATAATTTACTGCATCTTTCCTCAGACTTTTACTTGTTTGTGTGTGACAGTTGTACGTGTGTTCAAATGTATGACCATATTGCTCTGCGGCCTTCTTGACCTGGTCACTCTTGAAAAGAAGATGTTTTCCTGGTTAAATAAAGGATAAATTCTTTATAGGGAGTATGGGCAGGGCTGTAGTTAAGTCCAAAGTCTGGGGCCCAAAGTGAAGAAGGGGCCCCTGAAAATGACTAAGTTCTTCAGTTGCTTTCAAACCTACACTCAAGTCTGGACTAGAGGTCGACTGATATGGGCTTTTCTACGGGTGATGACGACTGATTGTGATTTTTAGAATTCAAAGCAGTCGAAAGCAGATAATTGATGCCAATTTTCTTTTTTTTTCTCTATTTAATTATAAGAAAAAATGCTCTCTAATCTACATTTTGTCTACAAAACTATTTTCAATAAAAATACTACAAATTAAATTCATCAAACAGGTGATCAAAAACAAAAGTTGGACAAAAAACCAAAGTTAAAGTGAAGAAGGGGCCCCTGAAAATGACTAAGTTCTTGAGTTGCTTTCAAACCTACACTCAAGTCTGGACTAGAGGTCGACTGATATGGGCTTTTCTACGGGTGATGACGACTGATTGTGATTTTTAGAATTCAAAGCAGTCGAAAGCAGATAATTGATGCCAATTTTCTTTTTTTTTCTCTATTTAATTATAAGAAAAAATGCTCTCTAATCTACATTTTGTCTACAAAACTATTTTCAATAAAAATACTACAGATTAAATTCATCAAACAGGTGATCAAAAACAAAACTTGGACGAAAAACCAACGTTTTAGCAACATTACTCAAGTTTCTAAACACAAAAATGTGTAAATTGTAAAAGTTGGCCAAAACTGTCCGTTAAGTTACTCTGAATTCCATTACCTTTCCTGCCTGTGTCCTCGTCAAACTTCTTGATGCAGGACATTTTCCTGCAGTGGGTAATGTTGGGAAACATCGTGTGAGAACATAAATCCATTTTCCAACAAAATGAGCTGAAGAAGCTGAAGATGACATGAAATGTCATCGACTAAACTCAAGAACATCCAGTCGCCTTGAAGATCAGATGACTTTTTTTTTTAAATGTATTTTATTTAATCTTTATTTGACCAGGAAGAAATCATACCGCATACGCAAACCAATATAAAGCTAATAAAATATGCATAAAAATCTACTTCAAATATATAAAGTTCAGTAAACAACATGTTTGGCCTTTAGGCAAAACATTTAAAATGACTGAGAACTTTCACAGACATTTGTCAACAAGGACTCCAGGGTCAATATTCCAGAAATGTTCCACCCTTTATGTTGACAAAACAGCTTTAGTCCATAGAAATGACACATTTTTTAAAAAATATCATTTAAATTAAACACTAAATGCAGCATTAAAAACACTTCTGTATGCATGAAGAGCAAATGTATGGGCTACATCTGTCAATTTTGGGGTTGACATTGGGGTATTTGGTATAGTCTGACTCCTGTAAAGTTACTTCTAAGCCTGGCTGCTAATTTACAGACTGACTGACAAATGATTGGTGGACTGTGTTAAAACCAGAGACTGTGAGAGAAGTAAAAATATATTGGTCTACCTCAGTGAAAACCCAATATGTGGTAAATCTATAAGAGGATGCTGTGAATGATCTGGTTGTAAAGATATTTTCGGTCAAAGAAAAAGCTGCTCTTCCATTTTCTGCTGCTTGTTCAGCAACAGGTCAGTGATAGAACAGAAGTCTCTGATCCTAGCAGGAGAAAGAGGCTTTCTCTAGCCAGGTGACATACAGTATATAGTATAATCTTTCCAAAATGTTCTGGCAAAGAGGAACCTTTAACACAAAGTGCCCACAGGCATCCTAATGCTCCAAAACACTTCAAATAATTCATTTTGCCAGGAAGGAGGAGAAGCAACCAATAAGCAGGAACATGTTGTGCAGCTGAGTCCAGCTATTCTGCAGATGATCTCAGTTTCATTCTCATAACCATATATATGGCTGCTGCTCTATCTCAATGTTGGATTGAAATTTTAAACAGGAAACTTTTGGTTTAACCTGCCATAGAGAAAGTCCATAGAGAAAATCATCGTTTTTAGCTCACGGGGAAATAGGAGCTGCTGGTCTACTGCTGACTTGTTTGGTACATGTGTACCACTTGGGTAAATCAGTTGAAAGAATTTCAAACACAGAAATCACAGAATATTACATTTGAACCTACTGATGGAGGCAGCACTGGTTAATAATTCCCCATATCCCTGCAAGCTAAAATTGCTCATTTTCTCTATGAAGTTTGGTGCTGGAGAATGAGGGATTTATACAAAGTGACTTAAACTTCACTTTCCTGTTGGAAAAGTCTCTCGCAGTGAGATAAAGTTACAAACATACGTAGTCACAAACATTTTGCTTCATTCCTGTACTATATTTATCCAGTGGGTGGCACTATCACTACAGGGAATCGCATTTAAACTGGTATCCAGGCGACGTTGCACGCTACCAAGGCACACAGTTTTTGACCATGTACCCAAAAGAATTTGTCTGGATAAATAAATTGATAAGACTGGATTAGTGCTTAATACGTTGTGTTGACTAGATGTTTGTATCACATTTGAAAAAGTTTTCAAGCTTTTCAGGAACAGAGCTCAAAGGAACAGCTACGACACTCATTCAAGGACCCTCAGAACTCTTCCACAAACATACATTCTTCCACTCCATACCATGTGCAATGTCAACAATTTCATTTACATAGAGCAAGAGTTCATGTGCACTCTTTTGGCAATGTTTATATTGTAAATATCAAACTCGTGCTGTACATTTTATTCTATATTTTTATGATCTTATCAGTAAATACTTTTCTACACTGTACATTCATATGCATATTTATTATTGTTACAAGACTGTGACAATGCATATTTTTTCATTCTTGGACTAATAAAGGATTATCTTATCGTATCTTATCTTACAAGTGCCTCCTGCTGCTGCTGCCACCTTGTGGTAATACATGCACTAATGCTACATCGACAAACTGGAAATGTATGGGAACAAAATTATGAATGTCATTATCACAAAGTTCCTCGAAATATCATGAAAATAATGATCATTTTAAGTTTATAGTCGAGGTAACTATGGTGGTGGGTGGAAGTATGTGTGTCTGCGTGTGTCTTTCTATCCTTGCGGGGACCAAAACGCGTCCAGGCCGATCTTTGTGGTTACATTTTGACTTGCGTGGACATTTTGCCCGGTCCACCCACAAGGTTAAATGGCTTTTTCAGGGTTAAGACCTGGTTTTAGGATTAGGGTTAGGCATCTAGTCGCGATGGTTAAGGTTAGGGTAAAGGGCTAGGGAATGTGTTATGTGCATGAGAGTCCACACAAAGATAGTAAGACGAGCATGTGAGTGTGTGTCAGTCTCACCTGCCAGACGTAGAGACCCAGAGTTATAAATGGCCTCGTCTCTCAGTTCCCTCACATGAACGGTGACAGTGGACACGGCGTCCGGCCAAATTCCGTCCGACACGCGGACCTGGAACTGATACGTGCCGGGCGGAGCGTTTTCCTTAATGATCAGGAAACCTGTCCTCTTGTTCAGGATGAAGTAACTGAGGGGAAAACAACAAACAAACAAACAAAACAAATTATATTTAGATAAAAACGTGAATTTTAGAGTTTTGTTTGTCACAAGTATAAAGATACAGGGTTAAAATGCAGTGCAGTGAGGAGTGAACACAATAAAACAGTAAAGAATTAGTCGAGTGATAAGTTTAAAATCAAGTATATACAGCAAAATTCCAAGTTGTTAAAGATATGTGCAATTTGACTAAACTGAGGATATAATTTGCCTTAATTTATTCATTCAGATTATATTAGATTTGACTTTATTGGGGAATTTACTTGTTACAACAGTCTTTTTCTCTCTTCACCACGTGGAGGCCATTTTACATCCGTCGTTATCTCTGTCACTACCCAACATACCAACATGTGTCTTATGTGTTAGTATGGGCATTTATGTACTATTTCCTTTAGAGCATTCACACACACACACACACACACTGGTTTCCATGACTTCAGAGGAATGTGACTGTGGAAACCAATTTAGGTCCCCACAACATGAGGAATACCAAGTACACACACACGTTATTTATTTCTTACTGAAGACACATCGACATCATACATTCCTTAGCCCCTTACCTTAACCTGAACCATCACAACTACATGCTTAAACCTAATCTAAACCCTATTCTAACCCTAAAACCAGGCCCTAAATCTAAAAAGAGCCCTTTAAAGTGGTGAGGACCAGACAAAATGTCTCCAAAAAGACTAACTTTAAAACATGTCTTCACCTTAAAATGGAGTCATTTACATTATGGGGGCTTGATTTTTGTCCCCATAAGGAAGACAAGTCCCCATAATGTGAGTGTGGAGACACATTTAGGTCCCCACAACATGAGAAATACCAGCTACACACACACACACACACACACACAGCTCCATGACCTTCATCTCCCAAACTGGACCAAACTCAAACTGACACAGTTTTTTGTTCGGTCGTGACCAAAGTCAAGGTTCATGCTCCTCTGAGGACTGACTGTCATATCAGGCATTAACATTTCATGGCGCTTCTCTGTCTCCTGGTACTTTCTCGTTCGTTTTTTTAAAGCTGACTTCTGAGCACGTTGTCTCTTCCCTGCTGCTCTTTGTTTCTTCTCCTGTCACATCTTGTTCTGCTCTGCTTTATGTGGTTTCATTTGATTGCATCAAATAAGCTGCGATTGCTTTTGTTTGGCGAGATATTGCACTTTAGCTGCTCACTTTCGGATCAAGAGGTTGAATTGTAGTCGGAATTTTTCCGACTCGGTGCGCGAGTGTGTGTGTGTGGGTGAGTGTCTATTTTTACTGGAGCAGAAGTGGTTGTAATGTTCATGGTCGACATACAAGTCAATAAAAGTGCACTTTGACATGTTGCGAGGCACCAAACGGGACAACATTGTTAGTTTTGGCAGAAATAAAAAAGTGACTTGTGAAACCTGCTGCAGTTATAATCTACACACTCTACAGCATGAGCTGTGAACGTGGTTAATTTGGCCCTGATGTCTACAAGTGGTTTATTATTTGATTTGCAGAGGTTCCTGTCTTGTATTTCCTCTCTAATTAAACTTGAATGAGCTCATTTGGTGTCGAGGGCAAGCGTGTAGACAAGGACCAGAGTGAAATTGCTTCCTCGCTCGTGTCTTCATGCCTCTCATTTTTCCTCTCGCCGTCTCTTGGGCTAATGCATCCTCTCGGTTCTGTCTCTGTTATTGTCCCAGGAGGGAATAGGTTTACAGCGGGAAACAGAGTAAACACTAAGACAACAAGAATGAGATGTAGAGTGAGACACACGCAACCAGACAGCAAAAGGACGTGGACGCTCTTTATATCTAGCCTGCTCAAATGGCGGCTCGTGGGCCACGTGCGGCTCAAAGCTAAGTTCTGAGTGGCCCAACCTGTGGTTCCACCAAAAAATTACTGAGCACAAAAACTAGAAAGACACATTTTCCTGTCCCTCAAAGATTCTTAAATAAGTTCCCACATTAGCACTGACCGTGAATGCAGCTCTCTGCATAGCCTGATAGCATTGATAGCATTGACAGCTCTTTTATATTACATTAAAGAGGACATTGAGTGGAAAACCAAATGTCTGATGTTTTCTGGTGTGTCCCCGTGTCCTTCCTGTATCTAAACGTCACAAAAGTGTCACAATAAACACTTCAGCCACTTCTGACAAAGAAGGGCTTCTCTGTTTACCTGAGCTCCAGCAAGCGGTTTTGAAAAGTCCAGCTAAGTTACGTAACTAACACATTTGCCGTGCAAAGTGGGAATCAGCTCAAAACTTAATCTCAAGCAGGAAGCAGCTCCAACAATCCGTAATGGATTTCCTGAAGGCAATGTAAGTATTTCCAAATGAAGTAATAATGTCTTTGTGAGCTCGACTGCTTCTTGTCTTGAATAGCAATAGCTAACCACGGCTAATTACAGCCTCATTTGAAAGGCAGCGTGTGTGTTTGCCTTTTCTGTTTGTCTCAGCTCCACATGATGCTGTTTACAAGCGAAACGCTGCACGACTTGTGTGGAAATGTGTGTATTTCTATGTCGGGTCGTGCGTGTCTCGATTAGCACGTATGCTAACTACTGACTGCGGCAGGCAGAGATCAGGTGTGCTTTCTGTTTGTCTCGGCTCGCTGTTTTAAAAGCGAACCGCTGCATGAGCTGTGAGACACTGTGTGCATAGGGAACAACTTATACTAAAATGGTTTATTTTACATGTAAATTAGTCCACTCGTAGTTGGCCAATCACAGGAGACTCAGTGTTCTGGGGGGCGGGGCATTAGCTCAGAAACAGAGTGCCTGTTCAGAGGCTGGCAAAGAGCAGCAATAATCTGGCTCAATCTGAAGAGACTATGAGGTTTTTGAAATATTATTTAATTTATCTAAGTAGACATCAGTAATCTGGTTTTTTGGTTCATTCTGTGTGAGCTTTAAATGAACTTTGAAGGACATTTACAGCCAAGATACATTTGTTGCTTGTACCTCAGATCCTGTTCAGGTACAGTGCTCTCTTTTTATTTTTTATTTATTAATGCACTTTTTGATGGACCTTGTGTTTGTGCTGGATTTAAATTGCCTGGCCCAGTTAAATTTCTCGTTTATAATCGAATAGTCCTGTTTTGTATGAACAACAGCAACTTAAATTCCCTATAAAGTAATAACAAAAACTAAGTCTCTTCTGACTCTGTCCCCTCTTAGAACCACACAATTGATTAAAAAGGTCAATAAATGTAAAAAAAAATTTAACAACACTCTCTGCTGTGAGACACCAAACAAACACACACACACTGACTTTCCATTCTTTGTGTGGACACTTACAGACAAAATGATTTCCTTTAGAAAACCAAGGCTTTGTTTCCACTGGGTCAAACGGTTCGGTTTGGTACAGTATGGTACCAAAATAACACCAACCATTCCATTCTTTGGCACCAGATCTGGACCAAGAAATAAGCAAAGTAAGGGCCTGCTTATGGCCCTGTGACCACCAGGGGGCCCTCTAGAGCTTTTAATTGTCTTTTCTACGAGGTGCTGTTTTACCGTTGGACTTTCATTGTAGTGTTATTTTTTTATTTTTACTTTAATATTTAATCATAATGAAGTCGAGCGTTGTTTTTGTTTGTTTGTTTTTTTACCTCGGGACGTGTCCTTCAAAGACGTACGTCTTGTTGTCCCAGTCGTCAGGGTCGGGACAGTAGACCTTTCCCAGCACAGTGGTTGGCATTCGACCTGAAATCAGAAAACATTTGAGTTACTGATAAGAACGATTTCTTTTTAAGTGAAGTAAACATTGATTGACTGATTGATTATTTATATATCTACTCTTTTGAATCCCTTTTGAGTTTTTGTATTTCATTAGTGTTTTGTGTTTTAGTCTCCTCACAACTGCGTTTCCTGTTTTCTGTTTTCTTTTCCTCTCTCAGGATTTTATTTTACGTGCAGTGGTGGGAGCGAGTCACAGGTCACGTTCCTTGTTTTGTTTTTATTCGTATGAGGCACTTTGAGGTGAAAAACCAATGCAAAGCTACAACAGGGTAATAAAGTCAATAAAAGCTTGTGGTGAGCAGCAGTAGAGAGGGTGAACTGTAAAAATACAAAATCTGTTTTAAAATAAAGTCTTAAAAATATACAAGCTGTTGCTGCATTTGTTACATATTTAACGTCTAATTTCAGTTTATTTCTATTTAAATTGTCACTTCCTTCTAAACTCTTTGGTGTCATTTGTTAAATTAGTCGCAATAACACTTTATAACCTTGTTAATTGCAGGTTTTTGCGGAATCTAATTTTGGATACTTCTGTATTAGTGTCTCCATTAACGGGGGGATTTGCACATTGTTCACAGTTTCCCTTTCAGCACTACTAAGACGTGACGTTGCAGGTGATTGGCACTCGGAGAAGGAGATGCAGAAACGAAGCGCTGTTTGAAAGCGCGGTGATTATAATCATGTAGAAGGAGCTGCTCTTCTCTCGCCTGCAGCTCCTCACACTCTCAAACATATGAGAATTATTCAGAGGGAAGCCTTCAAATTTACAGGCAGACCATGACAAACTGAATTTTAACCTCCAGTTTGCCTTTGCCAGAAAGTTTGGTGGAAAGTTACACAGTGAAGGAACATTGTTAGCCTTGGAGCTTTCTCTCACAAAAAAATAATATATATATAATATTATATCTTATTTTAGAGCAACTATGATTGTCTTGGTGCAGGAGCCCAGCAGGGGGCGCATAATGAAAAAAGCCGGATCTGTCATTTTACATGTTTGATGTGAAGGTTCACGATGTTCACGATCTTCACGATGTTTAAACTCGTAAACTCTGTTCTTGTATATGCTGATGAAGCATTTATTTACATTTACAATGTAACTTTGTCTTTGTGCAGAATTTAATTGATTCATGTCCAGAAAATTAATGCTGAACAAGGAAAGAAATCATGCAGAATGTGACCTGGTATCAGATTAGGTCTTGGAGAAAGTCATGATTTGGTTATTTATTTTTGTGTTCTTTCATTTAAAAACCACATCTATCGCACATAAATTTCATTGTGATCTAGGTATTTTTGTATGTTCCATTAATAGTTTCACTTTACACCATCTACACTGATGATTTATTTTTTATCAGTGTATTAAACTTTAATAATTCAACATTAAGTATAAATATGATTTAAAATAAGAATATTTTATCTTACCATCAGGTCCAATGAACAAGTTTTGTGTTCTCTCAAAATAATTTACAATCCATTTTTTAAATCAGTTTATTCAACAAAAACAATACTGGTATTTTGTATAATTTTACTTTAGGAAAACAACTGCTTTAAGCTGGCATTTTTTAATCAGTAAATTAAAATCTAATAATTCATAATCTATTATAAATGATTAAATACCAGAATATTTGATTCACACATTTTAACCCTCTCAACATCCTTCCATGTATGAAACTCTGAACCACTCTTCTTATTTAATTATTTAATTGAGTCACAATGACAGAATTATATGTGTACAAAAATGTAATGTTGTCCATTATTATATTCTTTAAATGAAAAATATCAATGCATATCAATGCATAATAATCATAAATCATAAAAAAATTTCTGTGTGCGCAAAATAATTGTGTCGATTTCCTGTAAAGATTTATGGATTTTTGTAACAGTATGTGCATGTGTCATGAGCAAATGTTGATAAATTGAATTATTAAATTTTTTAATCATCCATCTTACTTGAAAATATATTTAATATTTTACACACTCTGAGACTCAATCAACCACCTTTTGACAAGAATAATCATCTGATTTATTTAAGAATTACACCATTTTAATTTTCATTTATAAGTATTTATAAGTATATTTTAAGTATTTCTCTCTAACCCTTCATGATGCTGTTTAATCATAATGACTTTTTACCCCTTGAATTTGTCAGTTTATCAGTTAAACAAACTTTGTGTTTGTTGTTGAGAAGACGTGGGGAAAAGAGAGTATTTACATATGTTTAAGGATGTAAACATGTCATTGAATCGCGTTATTAGCTCATCATAATTATGTCCAGAGCTTCAGAGACGACACTTCATTTTAAAAAATAAAAATAATATGCTCACCTCGATGACTGTTGATGAAAATGTTCTTCTCTCCTGACACGTGCGCGTGATCGTTTTGGTCGCCGATCGTCACGGTCAGGGTGCTAGTGACTGTTCTGGTTGGATGACCGCTGTCGCTCATTACTATCGGGATCAGGTACTCCTTCTGCCGCTCGCGGTCAAACGTGCGCAGGGCTGTTAGCGTCGCAGTGCCGTTCAGGTTGTCCTGGAGGTAAAAGTCGTTGATGTGGCGATACTCCGAAGAGATAGCGAAGTGAAAGGGCGGGCCGTTCTCCAGAGAGTCGTGGTCCACAGCGTGAAGGAGGGTTGACGTTTGGTTCAGCCTCACTACCTGAACGAGGAGGGAGACAGTTGGACCACAGAGCCATTAGGAGTTCCACAAGGCTCCGTTCTTGGCCCCTTCTTCAAAGCCTACTTCATATCATATCATATGCAGATGACACACTGATTTATTTAGCTCTTTCTTCAAGAGAATTAAGTCTAAATGAATCACTGCTTTTGTGAACCTAAATAACTGAATGAAACATAACTTTCTTCAATTAATTAATGATGAGATTAAAGTTCTAATTTCTACTCTCAGAGTTGTAACTCCGTACCAATCTGGAGTCTAGAAATTTAAAAACCTCTGTGATTTTAGCCAATTTAACAAAAAGCTTGTGATAAAATCTGTCAGCTTAAACCTATGATATTTTAAAAACATGGTCATGTCTTTATCTCACAGTTAGACAGACTTTTCCAACAGGAAACTGAAGTTTGTAAACCACTCACTCTCCCACACCAAAGTCCATAGAGAAAATCAGTGATTTTACTTCACAGGGACATGCAAGTTGTTGATCCACTGCTGCCTCCATCAGTAAGTTCACATGTCTGATTTTGTCACTTCGGCTTTTAAAAATCTTAATTTAGATTTACTGCAGTGACACAAAGTGACCACACGAGGCAGCAGTAGACCAGCAGCTCCTGTGTCCCTGTGAGCTAAAATCACAGATTTTCTCTATGGACTTTGGTGTGGGAGAGTCAAAGGTTACGTTTACATTTTTTCTTACATGTAGCATATCTCTATAATAATTTAATTTTTTGATAATTTTTTTTTATTTTATTTCATTTTGTGTAACAGTGAGATGTATGTGTATGTGTTCTTCAGATATCAATGAATAAAATCCATGTCAGTTAAACAGTCAGTTAAACAGACTTTTCCAACAGGAAACTGAAGTTTGTAAACCACTCACTCTCCCACACCAAAGTCTATAGAGAAAATCAGTGATTTTACATCACAGCACACAGGAGTTGTTGATCCACTGCTGCCTCCATCACTAAGTTCAAATGTCTTATTTTGTCACTTCACTGTTTGAAATCTTTTGTTTAGATTTACCTCAGTGACACAAAGTGACCACACGAGGCAGCAGTAGAGTGTATCACATGTTATAAATGAGATCAAACCTACCTGTGGTCCAGCTACATTCTCAAAGACTATTGGAGAATATGCTGCCTCAAACTCCGGTCCATTATCGTTCACGTCCAAAAGAGGCAACTGTACTGTGGCAGTGCCCGTTAAAGGTGGAACCCCGTGATCTGTTGCTATGACAACCAGGTGATGCTGGGGTGTCCTCTCCCGGTCCAGAGGCTGGGCCACAGACAGAATCCCGGACTGGTCAATGGAGAACAGTCCCTCAGGGTCGGACTCCTCCAACAGGCTGTAGGTGAACTCAGAGTTCTGGCTTGAATCCGAGTCACTGGCCACCAAACGTGCCACACTGGTTCCCACGGCGACGTCCTCAGGTAGAGGGGCAAGAGACAGGAAGTGAGGGATGAAGACAGGGGCGTGGTCATTGTAGTCCTCCACCTCCACCACACAGTGAAGTAAACTGGAAAAGTCAAGGTCTTCAACCTGAAACAGACGGAACGTGTGGTCTCAGCTGTCATTAAAGTGTAAAGACAATGTCTACAGGAATATCTTAAAGGGATATTTCAGGGTTTTTATTTGTGCTTGTACAAGGTATTGACCTGTAGTTTAAGGGCCTTGTCTGTAATGGGAACCAGCGTTAAATACTAAGGCTTTACTTGAAACCATGGCTGCTGCAAAGTGGCTAAATAACTTTTGCCAATTAACCAAAATAAACATGATAAAATCTACATCAGTTTAAGTCGACGATATCTTCAGAACATGTTCACGTCTTTATCTCACTGTCAGACAGACTTTTCCAACAGGAAAGTGAAGTTTGTAAACCACTCACTCTCCCACACCAAAGTCCATAGAGAAAATCTGTGATTTTAGCTCACAGGGACACAGGAGCTGCTGGTCTACTGCTGCATCCATCACTAAGTTCAAATGTCTTATTTTGTGAATTCGGCATTTGAAATATTTCATTTAGACTTAAGTGAATGACACAAAGTGACCATATGAGGCAGCAGTGGACCAGCAGCTCCTGGTTTACAAACTGCAGTTTCCTGTTGGGAAAGTCATCACAGGGTGCAAACAGTGTAGTCAGTGCTAACCTAATGTCAGAACCTCATACAACCACACTTTAACGACCAGTGCGGCCAAACCAAGATACCCTTATTTCCCAAGATACCCTGCTGTAACTGTGGTTGGACATAAACTATGATTAATGTTCAACAGACTTCTGTTCTATGCTGTTAAACATTCATAGTACTGGAATAAAATGAATAATTTTTAAATCTCTTGACTTTATATTCATGTCACATCATCAACATTTCTTGTTATGCTCTGAAATGTGTGTCCCTCTAATTTTTATATCACCTTCTGGAGTTTCACATAATTTTCCAAACACTAAGCCGCACTAATATGAAAAGTTACGTGGTGCAGCTTTAAAGTCACTGCCTGTATCTGATATAAGACACGCGCTGCCTTTGAATGGCTTCCTAAAAGCCTCAGCCTGAAAACGCAGGACGGTTGTGAGTTTTAAGAGAACTGACAAAAAAAAGTCTTAAACAATTCTAAAACGATTCACAATTAAAATTTACTTGTTAATTTTTGAATAAAGGTTGTTATTTTGGCCCATTCTCTTCATTCTCTCACCCTTGAGCTCATTCCGACACTGAAACACGTCTATATTTCACATTTTCTCCTCACTAGATTTTCAAATGGCATAAAACAACCATCTTTACGTATTTGTCGGAAACAATAAAGGAACAGGCTGAAGTTCGAGGCTTATTGTGGCTGATTCATTACCGGCAAATTAGCAAAAATATTACAAAACCAAAACTGAAAGATTAAAGAAACAACAAAAAATATGCAACAAAACTGTAACAGTACAAAAGAATCCATAATTTACATTTCCATCGTTTAAATGATAATCCTTGATTATTTTTTACCTTTTTTAAGGCATTTAAAAAAACTTCCTCTTTATTCATGATTTCCTTTCTGTAACATTAACTTTGTTATGAAAACAAGCAAGAAGGCTTCTGTTCACAACCGAAAAAAGTGATAGTTCCAACCTTTTTAGATCCACAATAACGGCACATTTTTAAAACAGGGAACCTTACTAAAATTGATTTATAATAAAATAATAATAAATATAATAATAAATCTTTGTATTTTAGAACCTACATTAATCTAATCTAATCTAATCTAATCTAATCTAATCTAATCGTTAAAGGTTCAAGGTACTGAGCCTTATAATGATTCTATAAACACTACAGCGGATGCAAACATCTATTAATTAACTTGTTTAAGTGTAGTTTGCACACACTAGTACATTTCATTTTGCTCTTTAATTTGCTTTAATTAGTTTTTGTGATTTCTGAAACATTTTTAATGCATTTTTAATAGCCTCTGTGAACACATGGTTTATTTTTATTTTAAGTGAAATGAAGTGAAATGAAGGTTTCTGAGACAAAACAAACGGAGCTTCGCGTGTTTGTGGCAGTGAGATGTGACACGTGCTTCCCTGTCTCGTACCTTCAGCGTGAGGTTGAAGCGCTGCTCGCTGTGACGTTCGTAGTCCAGGCGTTTCTTGAGTCGCAGAGTGCCGCGCTGCTCCTGCTTGTGACTCACCATGTAGAACTTCTGCTCTTGGTCTCCAGACACGACGCTGAAGGTCAGCTGGGCATTTTCCCCGGTGTCTCTGTCCTCTGCAGCGAGCTGCAAAACCTGAGGACGGACATTACAACCAGGTGAATAAAACAGCCTTTCTAATCAATTATTCTGGCTAAATTGTCAGCTACTTAAACAGTGGTTTAAAAGACAGTTCAGCTTTTTGGAAGTGTGGTTGTATGATGTAATGACACATAGTCCAGACACCAGCTTGAGACGTGGATGACGTGCACTGAAAACAAAACTGTTTGATATCTTAAGAAATATATTGGCTGCTTTATTTCCACAATTTTTGAAGTTTGTAAACTACTCACTCTCCCACACCAAAGTCCATAGAGAAAATCAGTGATTTTAGCTCACAGGGACACAGGAGCTGCTGGTCTACTGCTGCCTCGTGTGGTCACTTATGTGTCACTGAGGTAAATCTGAACAAAGGATTTCAAACACTGAAGTGTCAAAATAAGAACTTAGTGATGGAGGCAGCAGTGGATCAACAACTCCTGTGTCCCTGTGAGCTAAAATTACTAATTTTCTCTATGGACTTTGGTGTGGGAGAGTGAGTGGTTTACAAACTTTAGTTTCTTGTTATTTGAGCCTTTGGTACTTGATAAAATCTATGTCAGTTAAGGTCTACAACATCTCAAGAACATGTTCACTTCTTTATCTCACTGTTGACAGACTTTTCCAACAGGAAAACACCAAATGTCTATGGACACCAACGTCCATAGAGAAAATCAGTGATTTTAGCTCACAGGGACACAGGAGCTGCTGGTCTACTGCTGCCTCGTGTGGTCACTTTGTGTCACTGAGGTAAATCTGAACAAAGGATTTTAAACACTGAAGTGACAGAATAAGACATTTGAACTTAGTGATGGAGGCAGCAGTGGATCAACAACTCCTGTGTCCCTGTGAGCTAAAATTACTAATTTTCTCTATGGACTTTGGTGTGGGAGAGTGAGTGGTTTACAGACTTTAGTTTCCTGAATTTAAGATATCAGTTTTACAGTGATTCATTATGGGAAACTCACACTGCTAATTTCAGAACTTCGGAAGAAGGAAAGACATCATTTAAGAGAAAAATAAAAATTAGAAATTAAATATTGAATTTAAAATGTTTTTTTTTTTAAATATTTAATGCAGATTGGACAGACAGACACGTGTCATTTAATAAATGTTCATACTTTTTTTTTTTTTTCAAATTTGAACTGTGGTATGTGGTATCGGCTGCACCGATTTCCAAAAATCATCATCAGGTTATTTTGAATAAAACACACAATATTCTCTTTCTGATAATAACAGACGAAGATTCATCCACTCGCCTCAGCGTTGGGCTCCGTGTTCTCAGAGATCTTCACCACACATGAGTGGTCAGTGAACCATGGAGCATGATCGTTCACGTCCTTGATCTGAATGGTTGCAGTACCAGTTCCTGTCAACAGGGATGAGGCGTTACACGTCGCAGTAAAAACTCTCACAACAAGGTGCTCGGGGGGAATTTCTGTACTTATGATGAAGAAGAAAATCCAAGTGATTGAAGTACAAATGTTGTTTAAATCTGTTCATGACTAAGATTAAGTCATAGAATAAATAAACTGTAATAAACTGGACATATGTGAATGAAAATGCTTAAATGCATATTTTTACAACTGTGACAAGAAAATAGCACTATTTTAGTCCAGAATATTTTAACTGGAATAACAGATTTTTTTAGCCAGGATTTATTTGGTCAGGGTAAGAGATTATTTTAGTAGGGATTATTTATATAGTCAGGATAATAAATTATTTCAGTTAGAATAACAGATTATTTTAGTCAGGATTCATTTAGCCAGGATAACAGATTATTTTAGTTGAGACAGTCAGATATTTTAGCTGGAATAGCAGATTATTTTAGTTGGGATTAATTTAGTCAGGATAATAGATTAATTTAGTTGTAAATAATATATTATTTTAGTCAGATAAACAGATCATTTTAGTCATGATAACAGATTATTTTAGTCAGGATAACAGATTATTTTAGTTGTTATAACAGATTATTTCAGTCGGGATAACAGATTATTTCAGTTGGGATAACAGATTATTTGAGTCAGGATAACAGGTTATTTTAGTCAGGATTATTTTTGTCAGGATAAATGGATTATTTTAGTTGTTATAACAGATCATTTCAATCGGGATTACAGATTATTTGAGTCAGGGTAACAAATTATTTTAGTCACAATAACAGATTACTTCAGTCGGGATAACAGATTATTTGTGTCAGGATAACAGGTTATTTTAGTCAGGGTTATTTTTGTCAGGATAAACAGATTATTTTAGTTGTTATAACAGATTATTTTAGTTGGGATAACAGATTACTTCAGTCAGGATAACAGATTATTTATCTCAGGATAACAGGTTATTTTAGTCAGGGTTATTTTTGTCAGGATAAACAGATTATTTTAGTTGTTATAACAGATTATTTTAGTTGGGATAACAGATTACTTCAGTCGGGATAACAGATTATTTATCTCAGGATAACAGGTTATTTTAGTCAGGGTTATTTTTGTCAGGATAAACAGATTATTTTAGTTGTTATAACAGATTATTTTAGTTGTTATAAGAGATTACTTCAGTCGGGATAACAGATTATTTGAGTCAGGGTAACAAATTATTATGGTCAGGATGACAGATTATTTAAATCAGGATAACAGTGGGATTAGCGTCTTTTGCCGACCTGTCATCCCTCCTCCGTCTCTGGCCTCCACCACCAGCAGGTACGACTCCACCTGCTCTCTGTCCAGACCGGCCATGGCCACGCTGATGGTTCCCGTCGTGGGGTTGATGGTGAAAATTTCCGAGAAGGTCGGAACTCCTTCTGTCTCCATGTTGGTGGCCCTCAAACTTCCCACAATCCTGTAGGAGAGCACGGCGTTCTGACCCACGGCCGAGTCGTCCAGGTCGGTGGCCGTCATCTCCATCACGGACGTCCCCACCGCCGAGTTCTCCGCCACGTCTCCCTGGCAGCTGGGGGCGCAGGTGAAGACGGGAGCGTTGTCGTTGATGTCCCACACGTTGATGATGACGTCGGTGAAGCCGGTCAGACCTTCGCCGCCCTCGTCCGTCGCCAGGACGACGAAACGCCACACGGCGCGCTCTTCCCGGTCCAGCGTCCTCTGGGCGTAGATCTTCCCCGTGACCTCGTCGATGATGAACTCGCTCTCTGCTCCCTGACCGTGGAGAGAGTAACGCAGGGCCTCAGGGTCGGCGTCTTTGTCAGGGTCAGAGGCCGTTACCTGGGAGACAAAGACGCAAAGATGCAGATGAGAGTGGCTTCACCAAAACGTTTATTTGTTTACAATAAAATAGGAACATGTGTAGGGGACGGTTAGACAGACTTTTCCAAAAGAAAACTGAAGTTTGTAAACCACTCACTCTCCCACACTAAACCCCATAGAGAAAACCAGTGATTTTAGCTCACAGGGACACAGGGAGCTGCTGGTCTACTGCTGCCTCGTGTGGTCACTTTGTGTCACTGAGGTAAATCTAAACAAGTGCTTCTAACCACCCAATTCACAAACTAACTAATGTGGAGTTACTGATGGAGGCAGCAGTGGATCAACAACTCCTGTGTCCCTGTGAGCTAAAATCACTGATTTTCTCTATGGACTTTGGTGTGGGAGAGTGACTGGTTTACAGACTTCAGTTTCCTAAATTTAAGATATTGTTTTTACAATGACTCATTATGGGAAACTCACACTGCTAATTTCAGAACTTAAGAAGAAGAAAAGACATAATTTAAGAGAAAAATAAAAATTTTAAATTAAATATTGAGTTTAAAATTAGCTTTTGTTTAAAATATTTAATGCAGATTGGAGAGACAGATGCGTGTTATTCAATAAAGGTTCATACATTTTTTTTTCAAATTTGAAAAAATTGTGAGTGTCCAATGTTATTCTTTGAAGAAAATCCAACTTTTTATGCAAATTTCACTTATAACATTGCAAAACACCTCGCTACCATCCTGGCACCTCTGGTAGGTAATACTGGTCACCACATCAGGAACTCGCAGGATTTTGCTGAAAAGATCAAGGATTTGAGACTCGAGGCAGATGAAACCCTGGTTTCCTATGATGTCACGTCCCTCTTCACTTGCATTCCCACCACAGAAGCTGTGGAAACTGTAAGGAGGAGACTGGTGCAAGACCACATGTTACATGAGCGGACCAACCTTTCTCCGGAACAGTTATGTTCACTGCTGGACCTCTGCCTTAACACCACCTACTTCCAATATAGGGAATGTTACTATAGGCAGAAACATGGTTGTGCCATGGGCTCACCTGTGTCTCCCATAGTGGCCAACTTATACATGGAAGAAGTAGAGAGGAACGCTCTGGACACTTACCATGGATCCCCTCCAAGCCATTGGTTCAGGTATGTAGATGACACATGGGTGAAAATCAAGAAACAGGAGGTTGACCCCTTCACTGAGCATATCAACAACGTGGACCACAACATCAA
>JAFBJR010000090.1:126784-152356 GCA_016785285.1 Brachirus orientalis
TCCCTCCCCAGGAGGTTTCACACACATTCACACCTGAGGTCAAATACAGTTGATGACTCAGGTGAAACTAAATCAGACAAAAGACAACATCCAACTACCCTTGACGACTTAACGACTCATCTAACCTTTTAGTTAACAACTCACACCCCCTTCCTGTCCAAACCACACCCCATGGACCAAGAACCTGACAGAGTTTATAAGTCCCAGACTCTCCACCAGTCAAACAGAACTGAAGAAGCCTCTTGGATGAGAGGCGAAACGTCTTCAAGAAATTCAACTAAGTCCAGTTGCCTTTTTTTTTTTTACTACACTTTGGATACCATGACCTGGATGAATGAGAATCTTCACAGACAACATCTGTGAAGTGAGGAGACCAGTTTCTGGAGTTTTAGGACAGAAATGTTGTCCCATTCTTGTCTGATGCAGGATTCTAGCGGCTGAACAGTCCTGGTCCTGGATTGGTGAACGGTCTGGCCTGCAGGCAGGTCAGTTCAGCACCTGGACTCTTCTCCTGTGAAGCCATACTCTTGTGATGGATGCAGTATGTGGTTTAACATTGTCTCGCTGAAATATACAAGTCCTTTCCTGAGAGAGACGTTGTCTAGATGGAGCATATGTTGCTCTAAAACCTCTATGTACTTTTCAGCATCGATGGTGTCTTTACACATGTGTCAGCTGCCCACGCCATAGGCACTAATGCAACTCCATACCATCAGAGATGCAGGCTTTTCAACTGTCCACTGATGACAAGCTGGACGGTCCCTGTCCTCTTTAGTCCTCAGGACACAGTGTCCATGTTTTCCAAAAAGAATTTCAAATTTGGATTCATGTGACCACAGAACAGTTTTCCATTTTAAACGATCTTTGGTCCAGAGAAGACGTCAGTGTTTCTGGATCATGATCACATATTTATCTTTTTCTTCTTTACATGATACGGCTTTAACTCTCATTTGTGGATTGAACTTTGAACTGTGATTTCTGGAAGTGTTCCTGAGCCCATGCAGTGATTTCCAGTAGAGAATCATGTCTGTTTTTAATGCAGTGCTGCCTCAGGGCCTGAAGATCACCAGCGTTCAGTTTTGACCTTTGACCTTAGACAAAAAGATTCCTCCTGTTTCTCTCAATCTTCTGATGATATTATTCACTGCAGATGGTGGATTTTCAAAGTCTGCACAATTTTACGTTAAGGTTAATTTTTTTTTTGAAATTGTTCCATAATTTTTAGGCAATTTGTCACAGATTGGTGAACCTCTGTCCATCTTTACTGAAATGCTCCTTTTATACTCAGTCATGTTACTGACATTTAACTAATTAACCTAATTAGCTGTCAAATGTTCCTCCAGTTGTTTTGGATTTGTGGTATTTATTTTTTCCAGCCTTTTGCTGCCTCTGTTCCTTCAAATTCGAAATGAGCTCATATCGATCATGAATAGTAATATGTCTCAGTTTCAACATCTAATATGATGTTTTTGTTCTATTGGGAATACAAATTCGGGTTTATGAGATCTGAAAATCATTGCATTCTGTTTTTATTTACATTTACAAAGCAACCCAACTTTTTTGGAATTACAGTTGTACATCACACACTGGTATAGTCAAAGTAAATTAAGATGGAGTGAGAGATAAAGTGGCTCTAATTATTATTATTATTTTTGAATATTTATTTCATTTTCTAGGTCAAAATCCGATCACATACCCTGGTTTACACAGTAGAACAGTATTTCTGATTTTCCTCTAACACACACCACAGTTCCATTTAGAGATCCATTTAAAACTGTATTTTATGATTTTCAAAGGCAAAACTCGACGTAAAAACAGAGCAGAAGCTCACACATCCAGTGTTACACTGAATTTGAATGTGGATTTATTACAGGGTTAAGCCTGTTGAGATGTAACATCTCATTTTCACGGCAGGTCCCACTGCTTCACAGCAGCTATAATCAGAGAGAGTGAAATGGTGCTGACTCGGTTTAATATCTGGACTGGAAACACTTCACAACTGCTCAGTGCAGTTAAAAACCCTCCAGTAGGTAAATCTGACACATGTTCAACCTCCTCTGCCTCTTTTCTTCTGCTTCTGCTTCTTCTTCTTCTTCTTCTTCTTCTTCTATCCTGCCCTCCTCACTCCTCATCAGCACATCAGGAGCAATTACACCGTGGGAAAGATGTTTCAGTTCAGCTCGGTAATTTGCAGCGTGATGTCGGAGCTCGCTGTGTTCCTCTAAAACGGTGAAAAAATAAAAAAATAAAAAAATCCTCTTCCCTGCATCAGGAGGTAAAAAGATCACCGCGGCTTACAATGACTAACGTTCTTACCAAAGTAATTAAGAGTGGCTTAATGGTGGTGAGGAAAATATGTGTTATTAAAGTTGATGTTTTAATGTGCAATTAATCAGTGTGATCATTTATAAAACACACCCAGGGTCAAAGGCTTAAACGGTTTTGAAATGGTCCATATCTGTCCGCCAATGCCGCTGCTTAGTAATTGCTGCATAAAAACAAGACCAAAATCAATTTTTTTTAAAGTGGAATGCTAATAAAAAAAAGAAATGTACTGGACTAAATAGCGATGAACTGAATCTCAATTAGAGTCTGCTGCCTTTAAAAAAAGGCTTTAATTGATGCTGACTTGAAGCAAAGGACACGACATCATTAAATATAAAACTACAGTAATTAATGGAGAATTTATATTTTGAAGTGGTTTTTTTTAAACTGAGCAACATTATACAAAATAATGTTTTAGCTACTAGCTGGTCTAATAAGGGCTGCCAGAATTTACACAAGGAAAAACAGTTTTTAGCCAAATTAGCAAAAGACAAAATTAATATACTGTATGTAGGCATAAACTAGTGATGTCTAATGAATGTGTTTCTTACTTTATTTTGCAATTAGATCGTACTTTTTTAGGAGGATTGTTTAGTTTGTGGTGTCACGTAAACTGCTCTCTCTTTCACACCAAATTCCATTTTAAAAATGAGCGATTTTATATCACAGCACACCGGAGGTATTCATAAACTGCTGCCTCCATCACTAAGTTCAAATGTCTTATTTTGTGAATTCGGCATTTGAAATCCTTCATTTAGATTCACCTCAGTGACACAAAGTGACCACACGAGGCAGCAGTAGACCAGCAGCTCCTGTGTCCCTGTGAGCTAAAATTACTGATTTTCTCTATGGACTTTGGTGTGGGAGAGTGAGTGGTTCACAAACTTCAGTTTCCTGTTGGAAACTGGTCTTCAGTGATTCTCGGTGCTGACTTTGTGTCAGTATCTCACCCAAACACATTGAAAAACAACTCAGTTTTCAATTTAACTATTTTTTTTTGGCTTTTTAATTGAGACAAATTAGCTAAATTTCAGCAAATGGTCGGTTCCAGATGGTTGAAAGTCAAGATTACAAAAATACCTGTAACACAAAGACCGGCGAGCCATCCAGTTCCTCTGTCACACTTCCATAGTACTCGTTGACGGTAAACACCGGAGCCTCGTCGTTCTTGTTCACCACGTTCACTGTCACTGTGGTATAATCCTCCCACTTCCCATCTGAAGCCAGGACGTGAAGCTTGTACCTGAGATCCAGACAAATGAACAACACTCTGCATCCAAACAGCTTTTGTTTGTGAGTCCGCGTGTTCTTCCCGGGAATTCTTTCCTACCGTTTGTTCTGTTCGTAGTCCAGAGTCTGGGCGATGAAGATCGTGCCCACTTCAGGTTCCACGTCAAACACTCCTCCCGTGTTTCCTGAAGTGATCTGGTATCTCAGTTTGGCATTTCCACCTGCGGACCAACACAAGAGGAAGGCGAGTCGTGACAGAATCTTCTGTACCACAGGTTTCCAGAGACCAAATATTCATCATGTTTGAGTAATCTGCGAGAAAATGTTAAAAGTGTGTTTCCCAAACCAGGAAATGAGTAAAAAAAACACTGAATTAGGATTAAAGGCCAAGAAAGCTGACCAGGACGTCCAAAACATATTAAAATATTAATATGAAATTATCAAGATTTAATGAATTGTGCCTCAGAGTATTAGCGTTTTGTTTTGTCTTTAATTCATCTGTCTTGTTTTAAGACACATCCACATATCCACATATTTGACATGGAAAAGGTTTTATGCCAGGTAGTATCATTGATATAATAATTCAAACCAGTTTCTGTGATTTTTCAGCTTCTTAAATGTGAATATTTTCTGGTTTCTTTGCTCTGAATCATTTTGAGACATTTGAGAAACATCATCATTTCCAGGTTTGACAAACACTGATCAACATTTTCTGACATTTTATGAACCAAACGCCTCATTGATGAACCGGGAAAATAATCGCCAGCTTTAGCTTAAGTCACTTTTCTTACTCGTTCAACTCAAACGGACAAACCCACTTAATCTAACATTTCTTCCCTTTTTATATCACTATCCCTAAATATTAGTTACATGTACCACTGTAAAAAATGGAAATAAAGGCATTAACAATGTTTTAACAGATCTAATTTCATCTTTAGATGCAGAATAACTGTTTTTAAAATGGCGGTTATGGCTAGGTGGTTAGCTTAAACAGCTTTGTAGCTTATGCAATAAAGTCATTTAAAAGACGTAACAAAGACTGTTTTGTAAAACTGTGATATTAATCGTCCCTGAACAATACACTGGGGCCACATAAAGCCTGTCCACGTGCCACAGTCGGCCCACGAGCCAGACTTTGGACACACCTGATTTATACGAAGCTGAGTTTGGTCAAGTTTTCTTGATGCTGTGGTGAAAACATGTGTTAGATCCTGCTCAATTTTGTGTTTTATTTGGTGAAAACCTGACACAATAAATTAGAAAAGATTCAACAACAGCTGATTTAGTTTCCATTTATGTAAATAATGATTGTTATTTCAGCATTTTACTGACATGTTCAGGTCAAGAAGTCAGTAAAGAAACTGCAGAGACATCCAGAAGTCCATCATTTTATAGTTTATATTGCATGTCTGTCACTTTCACTCAATGTTTTATGTCTTTTTTCAGGTATTTTATTGCCTCTGTTGTTTTAAAGTGCTTTACAGATAAAGTTGTGGATTAGTCTTCTATACTTTAAATTAATGCTGTAACAGCTATTCTCTCAAACTGTTAAGTGAAATGTAACCTTTAAATCTACGTGCAAATTTTACGCCTGAATTAAAATTATTAAGGTTAAATGAATCAGAAAAAAATAATTAAGCAAATGTCACACCTCCCTGTCGCCATGACAGCTTCTCCATCACGTTCATTAACAGCATAATAATTCTGTCTTTTTCAGTCATCAACTGCTGATTATCATGACATTTGAATCTTTTTTTGTGTGTGTGATGGAAAAAGAATTCAAAGGGAGAATATTTGCAGAAATCATGAACAAACTCAGACTCATGCAAAGAGTCTGCGAGTGGATCAGTAACATATTTCATTCCTGACTCCGTGTTTGCAAAGCTACATTTTTCTTACCCTTTTTATTGGTTTTAGTCTTAAATGGCAGCAAAATCAGAAAATGGTCTGGTGTTGATTTTCACTTTGTATTCAAAATAGCACAACAACTCAGAAGTGAATACTGTGTTAGTAACAAAATAACAAAGTAACCAAATAAAAGTACACTTTTAATCGTTCAGTGCTGAAGACAAAAGTCTGCATCTCAGTCACTGCTACATCCATTAATATGAACGGGAAAAAAAGTGGGGAAAACCTCCAAAGACAAGACGAGGTTCACAGTTTATTAATGAGATGAAAGTCAAGGAAGGAGAGAGGACGCTCGTCTCTAATCCACATCGTTTACTTCTGTCTCTGCCGGGATTTTAAATGAGACATAAGGGACATTTATGCAATCACATCTCTCTCTCTTTTTCTTTCTTTTTTGCTGCTTTCTTTTTTTCTTTTCCTGTTGTCTGAATTTCTTAAGTATTTATAAAAGTGCTGAGACCCACAGGACCAAAGAAACTGCAACACCACACTTAAAATAAACAAAGAAACGGAGGGAAAATGAATGTTTTCCCCCAGTGAACCAATTTTCAAAACCCTGTTCATCACACACGCACACACATACACGCACACACACACAGAAGTCTTATCTCTATGACTTCTGAGGAGAACACATTAATTTCCCACAGACCTTAAACACAACCTTTTGCATCACCAGAACCATAAAAGTTTAAAACCTAAACATCACGACATGTAAAAATATACAATAATACAGTCAAAATGTAAATGAATGAAGCCACGTCTGGTCAAACATGACATTAGAAATATTTCTAATCACACGCTGGACGTGACAATAATCAGATTTTAACATTTCAACACATGAACAAATGAGGCCACGTTTACTTTGACAACTATAGCTGAAACATAATGGATATGTTTTATAATTAGGATTGCTGCTAATGATAATATGATGTATCTTTTGTTGCTAAAATAACCGATGATTTCTTTGTGTCTGTGTTTTGGTGTTGGCTTCTTACTATTTTTTGTTTTTGTTTGTTTTCATATTCTGTTGAACATGAGCCGAAATAAATGCATGTAAATAAATTCATTCATTCATTCCTTCAAAAATGTCACTGTTCTCTTCAAAGTGTAGGCATTTTAGGGATGTGACACTGACCCTTGACCCCTGACCCCTGACCCCCCAACACCAGCCAACAGCCTGAGAAATTACTGCTCAACCTCACAGACAACATGGCTGCCAGCAAGCGGGAAAAAAACTGATATAACCACATAATAAAATCCTTATCGAATAATATCTGTGTAAGATTAAGTCTACAATATGTTAAGAGCATGTTCACGTCTTTATCTCACTGTTAGACAGACTTTTCCAACAGGAAAGTGAAGTTTGTAAACCACTCACTCTCCCACACCAAAGTCCATAGAGAAAACCAGTGATTTTAGCTCACAGGGACACAGGAGCTGCTGGTCTACTGCTGCCTCGTGTGGTCACTTTGTGTCACTGAGGTAAATCTGAACAAAGGATTTCAAACCCCGAATTTGAAAATTAAGAGATTTGAACTTAGTGATGGAGGCAGCAGTGGATCAACAACCTCAGTTTCCTCTGTTGGGAAAGTCTGTTTAACTGACATGGATTTTATTCATTGATGTCTGAAGAACACGTACACATACAACTCACTGTTACACAAAATAAAATAAAATAAAATAAAATAAAATAAAATAAAATAAAATAAAATAAAATAAAATAAAATAAAATAAAAATTATCAAATTATTTATAGAAAAAAATGTTCCATTGATTCAGAAAAACAAAGTGGAAAAAAATTCTGGTAGAATTATTTTAATTCTTAAAGAAACAGAGACAAAGAAGAGAAAGAAAAATTTACTAATTATTTCAGAAAAAAAATGAGCAGAAAATCTTTTTTTAGGTAAAATTATTTCATTAATTTAAAAAAGGAAAAATTATCAAATTAATTCAGGAAAAAATGAGCACAAAATCTTCTTCAGATAAAAGAATTATTTTAAAAAAATTGAGGCAATTTTTTTCCTGGAGAAATGATATTATCATTTCAGGAAGACCAAGACAAAAATAACTGAAGAAAAATTCAATTCTTTAAGGAAAAACAAAAAAAAATGTTTATATTTCAGGTTAATGCAACACGCTTTGGTCAAAACTGCTCAAATATGGGGAAAAAGACACTTTAAAATGTTGCCACAGACAACAGGTCAGACAACACAACAACGAGAAACGTTCCACGAAAAGGAGGAAAAGAAAACACGCTGAGTGAGAGCAAACAGTTCAACACTTAAAAGCTTCTCTCTCTGACTCACATCCACAGGTCACATCAAATGGCTCTGATTCAAACTCAGATATTCCTTCATTTTTCATGACTTCAGAACATTTTTGTAGCTTAAAAAACACTTATTTTCCTTCAGAGCAAAAAAGGGTCAAACAAAAAAAAAAGAAAGTAAAATCTTTCCGTGAGAGAAGAAAAAGAGAAGAACTGCACTGAGGTTTCGGATGAAATCTTCTCTGGATTTACAAAACTTACTGGTTTCCATGACGACAGAGGACATCACATTGACTTCCATTCATTTCCTGCAGACTTACTCGAACCTTAACCATAATTACTAGTGTCCTAACCCTGACCTCTAACCTTAACCTAACCCTAACCTCAGCCTAACTTTAAAACATGTCTTCACCTTAAAATGGAGTCATTTACGTTATGGGGACTTGATTTTTGTCCCCATAAGGAAGACAAGTCCCCATAATGTGAGTGTGGAGACACATTTAGGTCCCCACAACATGAGGAAGACCAGCCACACACACAGACTTATCGATACATAATCAAAGTGTCCTCATGTCACTTACCTTCGTCTCCATCATTTGCACTGACGGTGAGAACAGTGAAGCCGATGTCAGCGTCTTCGTCCACGTCCACTTCATAGGACGTTTGTGCAAACGCCGGCTTGTTGTCGTTCACGTCACTGATGAAAACGCGAACATACGCCGTGTCTGAGAGGTGGAGGAAAGAAAGAAAGAAAGAAAGAAAGAAAGAAAGAAAGAAGATGTACTTATTTTGTCATTTATTTTTTGCATTAAAGACATATTACATGATTATAAAGCAATGAAACTAAAAATGTTACTGTCGGCAAGAAAAAACTGATTTTAACCCACTGAAAAATGTCTCATCCACTTAAATATATGTCAGTTTAAGTTTACAATATTTTAAGAACATGTTCACGTCTTTATCTCACTGTTAGACAGACTTTTCCAACAGGAAACTGAAGTTTGTAAACCACTCACTCTCCCACACCAAAGTCCATAGAGAAAATCAGTGATTTTACATCACAGGGACACAGGAGTTGTTGATCCACTGCTGCCTCCATCACTAAGTTCAAATGTCTTATTTTGTGACTTTGGCATTTAAAAGCCTTCACTCAGATTTACCTCAGTGACACAAAGTGACCACACGAGGCAGCAGTAGACCAGCAGCTCCTGTGTCCCTGTGAGCTAAAATCACTGATTTTCTCTATGGACTTTGGTGTGGGAGAGTGAGTGGTTTACAAACACCAGTTTCCTGTTGGAAAATGTTGAACACGTTATCATACACTTAAGAAGGCACATAGTTTATTTGGTGAGTGTTTTGTTAAGGGGATGAAGTCGGTTTTTCCTTGAGTCTCTACTGGCCGGATATTAAAAAATGTCACATGATTAGAATGTTTTTTGTTTGTTTGTTTTTTTAAATTGTTCAATTTGAGAAGCAGGAATTCCAATGATACACAGGAACAGGAATAATACACACCATAAACATGTCTCTGTTTGTATGTGTGTTTTTACCCATATGTATTAGGTATAGGTATTTTAATGAAATACACAACCTTTAAAGTGTAAATCCTGTTTTCATTCAGGTCTTAACTGTGAACACGAGTGTGAGTAAACTGCAGTCTGCATAATATTATCTACGTGTTGGTTTTATTCTGGAACCATAGACAATTTTCAGCTAATCCATATTCGACACGGTCAAACGCTTTTTCTTTATCCAGTGAGGAGAAATGGGACCACCATGCTGTAAATTCTGAACACTTTTACAGAAATAATAAAACCTATCGGATTCTCATACACCAGTAAATGCAACAAGACAAACATTCGACACAAGCAGACCTGGTGAAAGAGCATTTAAACGTGACAGAATATTGAAAAACTGTGGGTGTTTAATCCTGCATCACATGGTGCGGCATTTCCAGTGTAATCACATGTTAGTGTCTATCTCTGTAAAAAGAAAGTACGCAACAAAAGACAGTTTCTTCCATATGTTGTGTGTATATATATATATATATATATATATATGTTATAATGTTGGTTAAAAATACTAGAATAAAAATAAAAATAAAGACCTACCTTTTTTTATCAAGTACTTCAGGATACAGAAAGTTCACCACAGCTCATTTTAGAGAAACTGATATAATGATATAATGATGATATAAATGATATAAATAAGTGTGTCATCTAAATATTTATTATAACACATTTTCTTGTTATTAATACTTAGAGCTGGAGCAGAAGAATCGACATATTGATCAGAAGAGGCCCCAGAATGGAGCCTTGAGGAACTCCACTGCTCTATTTCACTATCAGACACTTTTTTTTACAAGTGGAAGTTTGAATTTTGTGTTGCTTTGTAAACCACTCACTCTCCCACACCAAAGTCCATAGAGAAAATCAGTGATTTTACATCACAGCACACAGGAGTTGTTGATCCACTGCTGCCCCCATCAGTAAGTTCAAATGTTTTATTTGTCAGTTCAGCATTTAAATTATTTTAATTTGATTTAAATTAATGACCACATGAGGCAGCAGTTGATCAGAACCATATTTCAGAATCATGTCTTTATCACTGTCAGACAGACTTTTCCAACAGAAAAGTGAAGTTTGTAAACCACTCACTCTCCCACACCAAAGTCCATAGAGAAAACCAGTGATTTTAGCTCACAGGGACACAGGAGCTGCTGGTCCACTGCTGCCTCGTGTGGTCAGTTTTTGTCATTGATTTAAATCTAAATAAAGGATTTTGAATGCCGATTTGACCCAATAAGACATTTGAACTTAGTGATGGAGGCAACAGTGGATCAACAACTCCTGTGTCCCTGTGATGTAAAATCACTGATTTTCTCTATGGACTTTTGTAAATTCTTTAACAAAGACAACGAATTGTCCACACGACTTTAAGTCTTCACCTTTGGCAGGTAACGGATATATTTGTGTAGATTATCAAATAGATATATATATATATATATGCTTAAAAATAACAACGGTATCTGTTCACCAACAGGTTAAATTATGTGTGCAGGCACTTCTGTGTCTCCAGCTCAGTTTAAAGCACAGGGATTAGCCTTCTGCTGGATTTGAGATGGCCTTTAAGGTAATCAGCCTGTCATGATCTGTTGAGGTTTGCTGAGGTAAAACTTCTCACATCACGCTGAAATGATCTCTTTAAAAGAAAAAAAAAATTGTTCAATTATAAACTCGCAACAGCTGCAATTACCTGCACATGTGAGGGAGCATTAGTGTTGTTTGATGTGCGGTATCTGTTAATTTGCCTGTCACTCATACTCGTTAATTCCACCTCACTTAAAATTCATGAAGGAGAAATAATACATAAAAGTGTAAAATAAGTCCCACTGCTTTGCTGCAGTCTCTCGGTCTCTGCCTTATTTAATATATGACTTGTGTTTTTGTTGCCTCAAATGTCACAGGGAGCCAAACCTGCAGAGGGGAGCGGTTAATAATCTACAATTAAATTGATTTTAAAAAAATACATCCTGGTGTCTGCTGCAGTGCTTCTTCGACACTTGTCTCCATCCATCTGTCCAAACAGCTGCTCCCTTCGTCGTGCCTCTGTTCTACCATTGGAGCATGTATGCATTTGGTCTGGCAGCAAATGAGAGAGACAGAGATGGCTGTTGGTGCTTCACAAGGCAGAGACGAGCAGATGTGGCAAAGACGCCGAGCGAAGGAAAAACTTAAAATAAGTCGAGGGAGCAGCTGTTTCCAGCTCGTCATCTTTTTTTCCAATAATGTGCCGTAAACACATTCAATACGTGAACATAATGACCACATTTACACATGCAGGATCTTGTCTTATTATATATAGTGCTGTAATTTTACATTAAAGATCATATAATGTCACATATAGAAAACACACATACTTGCCAACTTTATATTTTCCTAAATGAAGCCTAGAAAGTGATGGAAAACAACATCTACTGGTGTGTGAACACATTTCTGTACTAACCTGATGTTGAGACACAGTGGGAGGTGAAACAAACTGATTTTGGTCACTTGACAAAAGACTCACTTAATAAAATCTACATAATCTTGTTTATCTTAAGAACACGTTCACGTCTTTATCTCACAGTTAGACAAACTTTTCCAACAGGAAAGTGAAGTTTGTAAACCACTCACTCTCCCACACCAAAGTCCATAGAGAAAATCAGTGATTTTAGCTCACAGGGACACAGGAGCTGCTGGTCTACTGCTGCCTCGTGTGGCCACTTTGTGTCACTAAAATAAATCTAAACAAAGGATTTCAAACACAGAATTTGACAAAATAAGACATTTGAACTTAGTGATGGAGGCAGCAGTGGATCAACAACTCCTGTGTGCTGTGATGTAAAATCACTGATTTTCTCTATGGACTTTGGTGTGGGAGAGTGAGTGGTTTACAAAGTAACACAAACTACAATTTTCCTGATCATAGACTAAATCTAACATACATTTTATGAAGTGAGTCTTTTATCAAATGGCTAAAATCTAATTTTCCTTGCGTCCAATTTGGCAGCCATGTTTTCACTATAAGCAAATGTAGCATCAATGTCTCAGGCTGGTTCATGGCCTCCTTGGATGTGCCTTGTCAGTAAAAAAAAAAAAACTATAAACCCTGAAATATCCCTTTCTTATTTAAACAACCAGTTCTGACAAAAAAGTTAAAAAAAAAAAAAAAAAAAGCAGGAAAAGGAACGATTCTTTATTTCCACTGTAGGTAGAACATCATGAGTGTGTTCAGCTGCTGAACAAGTCAAACAATGAGATTACTTTTTTAAAATAGACTCCATGATTAGACCGTCTTATCTCCAACTGTTTATTTTTCTGCTCGAACGTCAAAAACACAGAGACACTTAATTGTGCAAATTCAAACTGGGGAAAATGAGAAAGTTTTGACTGGTAACAAAATAAATAAAAGTTGACATTCCAGCACAGCGATGTCAACAAGATGAAAACAACCCTTTGGTTTAAAACATTCTGAAGGATGTCCTCCCTCCTTCCACACAAACATACTGGAACTTTTCAAGTGCAGCAAATGCCAACATACAAACTTCATACACTGAGTGAGCGAAATCTAATTTGAGAGATGCAGAAGTGAAGAAAACAACCCGAGCGTATTCTGACTTCACAAAGTAGAACGTTTACTGTCAGAGAACATTAAGTTTGTAACAAACCTCATCGTCAAATTCTGTGACAGTGATACTCTATATCACTGATTCCCAAACCGTGGGTCGGGACCCACAGAGGGGCCAGGGATCTTTTTCTTTTTTGGGGTCGTCAAACAAATTTACAGCATTATCCCCCAAAACGTTTGTTAAATTTGTTATACTGGGGTGTCATGATCTCGCCTATAAACCAGAAATATCGATTGAAATGTCTATTGTAGCTCCTCCCACTAACCTGCAGCTGCCGCCAACAAACAGTGACCACGGCAACTGCTGATTTGGGCGACACATCGACCAAACTCCCTCCCGCTTCTCTGAAATCACCAGTTTGGAAATATTTCACGTTCGCTGTGAGTTTTGTCCACAACGTTTGCGTTTTCGACAAGAAAACCACGTGTAAGTCATGTTGTGTTACACGTGTAGAAAAGCCCAACAATGTCTCCACATGTATCATGAGCACGTAGACGTAACTATAAAAACAAGTCCGTCAACTCTTCTGTCTTCAAAATTCAACTCGCGCTAAAGCGATAACTAGCGCTATAGGCGTGTTTGTAGCATCAGACATGTGACCTTTATTCAACGGTGAAAACCCTGGATTTACACATTTAATCAGTGAATCTGAAATAGCAAGCAGGTCACATGTTACTCCATCATGTGATTGGAGGTCAGAGCAGATTCAGAGGCTTTAACCTTCAGAGGAAACACTCTCTATGACTTCACAACTGACTGGTTTTTGTCACATTCATGTAAATAAATGATTTAAATGTGACAATAAGGCCTCAGTGTGGTACACTGTAAACAAATGGACATTATATAACGAAATGAGAATCGAAATGGGAATTAAAAATCAATGATCTTGGACTCAACTAGACCAGTCTAAAAATGGCAGATCTGAGCTAAGAGAGAGAGAGAGAGAGAGAGAGAGAGAGAGAGAAGATCGAGAATAGAATCAAGGATTTGAGAATCATCACATTTTTAGTTTCATCTCTAGTAATTTACCATTTCCTAAAAAATGATTTGTTTACTTATTCAAAATGATATATGTTGTTACAGACATGGTCTGTAACAACGTCTCTAAAAAGTGGGTCCACATAGAGAAAATTTAAAAGGAAAATAAACAGTGGTTTAGCACGTGTGGTTGTTTCAGGTATTGTGACTCTGACTTCAACACTGCTACAAAACCAGCTGGAGACACGGAACAAAAAATGGCTGCCAGCATGGATGCAACCAAAAATACTGATTTTAGTCACTTAACAAAACGCTGACCTTGAAAAATAAAATACACCAGAATATGTTTGCTTCTCAATCTCACTGTTTTAAGGCTGAAAACTGATGTGTGTAAACCACTCACTCTCCCTCACCAAACCTCATAGAGAAATTCAGTGGTTTTACATCACAGCAAACAGGAATTGTTGATCCACTGCTGCCTCCATCACTAAGTTCAAATGTCTTATTTTGTCACTTGGGCATTTGAAAATCTTAATTAAGATTTATTTCAGTGACACAAAGTGACCACACGAGGCAGCAGTAGACCAGCAGCTCCTGTGTCCCTGTGAGCTAAAATCACTGATTTTCTCTATGGACTTTGGTGTGGGAGAGTGAGTGGTTTACAAACTTCACTTTCCTGTTGGAAAATGTTGAACACGTTATTTTATCATCCTGTTGGAAAAGTGTGTCTAACAGTGAGATAAAGTGTTTTATAGGACAGTGTAGATTTAAACAGTTGTCAGGGAAAACTGTGGACATTTTGTTTCAAGATTGACCTGCAGAATCTCTGGAGCCACAGCCACCTTCAACTCACAAGCCAAATATTATGGACAGTTTTCTTTAAAAAAAAATAATAATCAGCTGAGATAGAGACACAGCGAGATAATATTTCAGATTAACGACAGAGGAGGTCACCTGACAGGTGAAATGCATTGAATATGTTTGAGCACGAGGCAAAATAACATTCTTGCAGCTGAAAAGTTTGTTTTTTTATTTATTTATTTTTTGTTAATCTTGCTGCCTTTGACAGTTTTTTTTCCTCTCACATTCATGACAGCTCAGCATTACTGTGTGAGGTGAGAGCTCTCTCAGCATTCCTAAATCCATAACAACAGACGAGGCATCGAGGCATTCAGTCGCTGAAGAAACTCTGCTGAAGTCAACACAAGGACCTGCGACACCAGGTGAACTCGTAACAAGACGGACACGAGTAAATCTACTCTATGTTTACGTACAGATTGTTGACAGTTCAGTTACTGTTCAAGACCCAATGAAAAACAAGTTTGGAGAACCTGAGATTTTTTTCAGGAGTCTGGATAACACGTTATTTTCACCTCTGTACCAGCCACCTGTGATTCTTCTCACCTACATTTACTGAAATAAACTGAGATTAGAGTGCACTGGTGTTTTACCATGGGTGTGTATGCACAGAACTGTCAGAACCACAAATTGTCTCATGGTCAAAACCAACACAAGGTCAGCTGAGGAAAAGGTTATGACAAAAACCAGCACCATGGACAGTGACATAGACAGATCCGAACCATGGATAGTTTCATAGTCAAAACCAACAGTTACACAAAAAATTAGCACCACTGAGAGTTACAAAAAAAAACAAGTCTGCACCAAGGACAGTTACACAGGGAATAAATCAGCACCATGGACAGTTGTGTTAAAAAAAAAAAAAAGAGACTGCTCCACAGATAAATGACAGAAACCAGCACCATGGACAGTTACACCAACAAAATCTGTACTATAGACAGTTACACACAATAAGAACCAAAAACTGTTATACACAAAAACCAGCACCATGGACAGTGACATAGACAGATCTGAATCATGGATAGTTCCATGGTAAAAACCAACAGTTATGCAAAAAACCCACGCCACCAGCACCATGGACAGTTATGCAAAAATCTAAACTGCAAACAAAAACCAGCACCATGGACAGTTATGCAAAAATCTAAACTGCAAACCAAAACCAGCACCATGGACAGTTATGCAAAAATCTAAACTGCAAACCAAAAGCAGCACCATGGACAGTTATGCAAAAATCTAAACTGCAAACAAAAACCAGCACCATGGACAGTTATGCAAAAATCTAAACTGCAAACAAAAACCAGCACCATGGACAGTTATGCAAAAAAGTGCATTACAAACTCGTTTGTGGAATGAGTTGCCAGGTTAGATGAGAGGTTAGTAGCAGTACCTAGAAACGAGGGAAACCTGGCTTTTGTATTGTTGGTGACACATGGGGTCACATGTCATAAACTGACCAGTGAAGTGGGTTTTACACTGATGTGTGAAAGATAAGCAATCCTGAGAGAGTTTTAAGTCCATTTGTGGTCCACCACATGGTCTTTGAGCAGAGGACCATGTGGCCTCCATCTCGACTGAGCTGATCCCCTACACATACAAGTTTCCATTTTTTTTAATGACCCATTGTATGTATTTACATTTAGTTTAAATAATGTTGATGGAAAAATGTTGACCAAAAATGTTTATTAAGTTAATCAGTTCTTATTAATTAACTTGGAACAAAAATAAAATAAAAGAAATAATTCAAATAAAACTAAATAATCATCAGTATCAGTAACAAAACCTCCACTGGTCAAGCATCAGAAACAGGATCAAACTGGAGACGACGTGTTTTTTCAGTGGTACTCACCAGAGTTGGGCTGACCATGCTTGCCGGGCCGCGACGACTCCGACCCGTCCACTGACTTCACCTCCAGCAGGTACGAGCTCTTGGTCTCACGGTCAAACACAGCCTGAGTGAAGATGAGTCCCAGCTCCGGGTCAATGCGGAAAAACTGATGGTCACCACTGCGATCCTCCAGCAGGGAGTACGAGATCTGGACAAGGGGAGGAGCAAACATGGTGATACGTAAAGTCATGTGATCAAGTTAAACCAGTGCTGGTTATTTATACAAAGAACAGGAGAAACATTATTCCATTGTTTACCACTTTATCCTAAACTGTCTACCTTAGCTCATTAATAACATGGGATTTTTTTTTATTTTTTTTTAATAACCTGTCCTGTCCAGTACTTTTGGCATGTAGTATGGTTGTCTACATGTCAGGTGGTGTTGAACAGGTTTGCTTTGCACAGGAAGAGTCTGTTCTGTTATTTATCTATGAATTTATTATTGTTATTGTATTCTTATTTGTATAAACCGGATCGGACAGGGTGGGTGGGTAGACGGATTTGGGGGGGGGGGCACGAACAATACAGTACAGGTTAACACAACCAAACATAACACACATGATATGACATGACATGACATGACATGACATAGCATGACATAGCATGACATAGCATGACACAGCATAACATAACATAACATAGCATGACATGACATGACATAACATAGCATGACATGACATGACATGACATGACATGACATGACATGACATGACATAGCATAACATAGCATGACATAGCATGACACAGCATAACATAGCATGACATAACATGACATAACATAACATAACAGCATAGCATAGCATGACATGACATAACATAGCATGACATAGTATAACATAACATAACACACATAACATAACATGACATGACATAACATAGCATGACATAACATAACATAGCATGACATAACATGACATAACATAACATAACAGCATAGCATAGCATAGCATGACATGACATAACATAGCATGACATAGTATAACATAACATAACATGACATGACATAACATAGCATGACATGACATAACATAGCATGACATAGCATAACATAACATAACATAGCATGATATAGCATGACATGACATGACATAGCATAGCATAGCATAGCATAGCATAGCATAGCATAGCATAGCATACAGTACAGGTTAACACAACCAAACATAACACACATAACATAACATAACATGACATGACATGACATAACATAGCATGACATAGCATGACACAGCATAACATGACATAACATGACATAACATGACATAGCATAGCATAGCATGACATAACATAGCATGACATAGTATAACATAACATGACATGACATAACATAGCATGACATGACATAACATAGCATAACATAGCATGACATAGCATAACATGACATAACATAGCATGACATAGCATAACATGACATGACATGACATGACATGACATAGCATAGCATAGCATAGCATAGCATAGCATAACATAGCATAGCATAGCATAGCATAGCATAGCATAGCATAGCATAGCATACAGTACAGGTTAACACAACCAAACATAACACACATAACATAACATAACATGACATGACATGACATAACATAGCATGACATAGCATGACACAGCATAACATGACATAACATGACATAACATGACATAACATGACATAACATGACATAACATGACATAGCATAGCATGACATAGTATAACATAACATGACATGACATAGCATGACATGACATAACATAGCATAACATAGCATGACATAGCATAACATGACATAACATAGCATGACATAGCATGACATAGCATAACATGACATGACATGACATGACATAGCATAGCATAGCATAGCATAGCATAGCATAGCATGACATGACATGACATGACATAACATAGCATGAAATAGCATAACATAACATAATATTGCATAACATGACATACAGTGGTAGCCCAGTACAGGGTACCATAATATGACATAGACATTGTAACAGTAATGATTACGTTTAATAGTATATATGTGAGTAGTAAATGCAGTGATTGTTAACAACCACATGGAGAAAAGCTGACCGAGTCCACAACAGCTATATCAGTTAGAGTTTTAAGAAGCGAGGTGCGTATATGTCTGTTGGTGTGTGAGAGCGCGCACAGCAGTGTATATGTGTAAGGTTTGTCATTGGATGGGTGGTGGAATCTGAGTGGGGGAATATACCCGTGCCTGGCCAGCCCCCCAGCAGCAGGCCGATAAGGACCCAGACGCATAAAGCACCCAGCGGCCACACGGGGCATGGGATATTAATGAGGTTTTCCACAGATGTCATCTCCTGGGTGCCGTCATTTTGTAATTTCATGAGTGATTTATTGCCGTAATATCACAAACCGCAATTGCTTTGGTCAAAATAATCATGACATAAAATGTTATTATTATTTAAAAAAAAAACAAAAAAAAAAAACTTACTTTCATTGGCAACAATTTATTACTTAAATGAAATAATGAAACTTTTGTTTGAATGGACTTTGATTGTTGGGTTAACAATCAGTCCCTGTTTTGTAAAGTTTGTCAACCGTTTTCTTTATACAGTGTATTTGCAATATTGCAATATCAATTTGCTAATTTCCTGCTTAAAGTGGTATATTCACTCTGATCATTTCTGTCTGGTAACATTATTATTCACTTTTCATACTATTTTTTTTTAAGTTTTATTGCTCTACTTTTGTCTAACTTGAAAGTTTGGAAAGTTGCCAGTAACTAAAATGTATAAAACATTTATTATCATAATTACTATTTTTTTTACCTTTCCATTCAGACCCAGGTCAAGATCATTGGCTGAAACCTGAAAAACCAACGTTCCTGTTTCTGCTCCTTCGGTGACCGAAGCCTCGTAGATGGAAGACGTGAAAAAAGGGACGTTATCGTTGACATCTGTCGAAGGAAGACAGCAAAGAAAAAGAAAGTTAGGGTAAAGAATCATTAATTTATAACAAAAAAAGGACATATATGTATATTAACACACACTCACTCTCCCACACCAAAGTCCATAGAGAAAATCAGTGATTTTACATCACAGCACACAGGAGTTGTTGATCCACTGCTGCCTCCATCACTAAGTTCAAATGTCTTTTTTTGTCACTTCGGCATTTGAAATCCTTTGTTCAGATTGACCTCAGTGACACAAAGTGACCACACGAGGCAGCAGTAGACCAGCAGCTCCTGTGTCCCTGTGAGCTAAAATCAGTGATTTTCTTTGGTGTGGGAGAGTAAACTGTTACCACAGTTCCCCTTTTTCTAGTTGAAAAAGGTGGATCAATGGAAAGAAAACATGGCAGACAAAATCTCAGGATATTGTACATCTTCATGTTTTCCCTGGTGCAATTGTTCAGCACAGCTCGAGCAGCAATGAATGTTTATCACTGCCTCATACAACCACACACCAAAAAACCAAAACATAAGACAATAATACTGTATAATGCATGCAATTTCTGATGGATTCCCCTCAAGTGAAAGTTGACTTTCACCTCAGTGTGAAAGTTTCTTAAACTGCTGTGTGGCATTTTGTTGTCTGCTGAGCCTTCAAACTGTCTGAAAACACACTTTAGCAAACAACAGCTGCAAACCACACACTGTTTGTTCTTGTTGATGAAGACTCCTTAAAGGTCATTCTGCAGGTTTTGTGAACAGATTTAAAGAAAATCAACAGGCAGTAAATATCAAAGCTCTTTTGTTGTAGGAGAAGCACTGTGTTTCAAAGCAGCTTCAGTCCCACCAGCATCTGGGATTGTGTTTGATTTACTGACTTTCATCACAACGCAGGCCTGCAGCGACTGTAACCAGACTGGAATATATATAATGTAAAGATGAAGGACATATAAGTTCACTTTTTTATGTTGTGTTTTAACGCAGACACAGTGAAAACATAGCTGCCAGCAGCCTGGGACATAAGGGAAAAAACACTTAACAAAACACTCATCTCATTAGATTCACGTATGTCAGCTTAAGTCTTAAAATCTTATGAATGTCTTTAGTGCTTAATTTCCCTATTAGACTGCCTTTTCTGACTGGAAACTAGTTTGTGTGACATTGTAAACGACTCACTCTCTCACACCAAACTCCATAGAGAAAATCAGTGATTTTACATCACAGGGACACAGGAGTTGTTGATCCACTGCTGCCTCCATCACTCAAGTTCAAATGTCTTATTTTAGTAATTTCAGTGTTTGAAATCCTTTGTTCAGATTTACCTCAGTGACACACAGTGACCACACGAGGCAGCAGTAGACCAGCAGCTCCTGTGTCCCTGTGAGCTAAAATCACTGGTTTTCTCTATGGACTTTGGTGTGGGAGAGTGAGTGGTTTACTAACTTCACTGTCCTGTTGGAAAAGTCTGTCTCACAGTGAGATAAAGACGTGAACATGTTCTAAATCATATTGTACAATTAAAGTGACATATATTTTTTCCGTGAGTCTTTTGTGTCATTGTCTTATGCAACCACACACAACAAAAATCCACAACTTTCACTTTAAATTTAATCAACTGATGATTTGCTTCTGTGATGATTAAGTACAGGATTTAGTTTTAAATACTGAACAGATAATAGTTTAGGGACCATTGTAGTTAATTTCTCACGACAACAGGAGTCAACCAGCACAAGAGAACAATAAGATTACACTTCAGTGTCAGAAAGATTTATGAAGCCAGTAGATATGAAGGACGACTACAGTAACAATAACAGTTGGTATTTGGCCAGAATGTGTGTGTGCAAGAGAAATGACCCTGGAAAAGCTAAAGTGTGTGTGATGGACTTGTGTGTCCAAACAAAGGATATGATGTGAAAGTCCCACTGGAATCATAATGATTATAAAAGCACACAGTCCATAATCCAGTGGTATTTTCTGAGAAGATGTTCAGTGTTTTTTCTCACTGTTAGACAGACTTTTCCAACGGGAAACTGAAGTTTGTAAACCACTCACTCTCCCACACCAAAGTCCATAGAGAAAATCAGTGATTTTACATCACAGCACACAGGAGTTGTTGATCCACTGCTGCCTCCATCACTAAGTTCCAATGTCTAATTTTGTCACTTCAGTGTTTGAAATCCTTTGTTCAGATTCACGTCAGTGACACAAAGTGACCACACGAGGCAGCAGTAGACCAGCAGCTCCTGTGTCCCTGTGAGCTAAAATCACTGATTTTCTCTATGGACTTTGGTGTGGGAGAGTAAACAATTTACACATTCACCTTTTTTAAATCAGAAAAGGTTGTCAAATTGTGAAATAAAGTGGCATACATATTTTTATTATTTGTATATCTAAGAAGGCATAAGAAAAGGCAAAAGAAAAGTTTTTTCTTAAGTTGCCACTGGCAGCCATGCCCCCCCCCCCCCCCCCCCCCCGCGCCCCAACAACACCCAAAACCCCCCCCCCCCACACAAAGCAGAAAACAACACAAACTGCAAAGCTTCCCTGCGTTGGGAGAATCTCAACATCACATACACGATGAGTGAAGAGGCAAAACATAATGGCTCCTGCCGCTTCAGATGCCTTTCTGTTCCTTCTTCCCTTTCTTCTGAGCAAATGTCTTAATGTCTGTATTAAAAATGAGGCCTTAACTCGTGCCTCTGTCCCTGAGCAGCAGAGCCTCTGGAGGAGTCAAAGAGCTTTCTTATTAAGACAGATAAGAGAGGAGGGAGGGACGAGGGGAGCCGTTAGTGGGACCAGAGAGGAAAGATACGGGAGAGGGTCTGTGTGAATTCATTATTTCTCACTGGATTAAGCCCAATTTGATGGAATGGGGTGTGTGTGTATGTGTGTATGCGTGTGTGTGCGTGTGTGTGTGTGTGTGCAGAGGATTAATGTGGGGTGTGTCAGGTCAGCAGAGTTATTTTGAGAAGGGAGTTCAGGGGCGAACAAACACCACCATATTATTAAGCAGTGATGATGATGATGATGATGATGATGATGACTCAGCTTAATCCAGGATCAAAAATGTCACATAGAAACTACAAGAAGAGAGACTTGAACATTTCTTTCTTGGGCCAAAAATGAAGGATAAGATGTTCAACGTCACATTTCTGCATCAAAACCTACTGATTTTCTCTCCTGCTTCGTCCTCCACATGAGGGTTGCTGGTGCCAATCCCAGCTGACAGAGGGCAAAAGGCGGGGCCACACCGTGAACAGGTCAGAGACAGACACGCACGGGGACACAAACAGAGACAGAAAACCATCCACTCTCACAACTACGGTCAATTTAGAGTGTCCAGTGTGCCTCGTCCTCAGGAGAACCTGGAGAACCTGGAGAAAACCCACGCACACATGGGGAGAACATGCAAACTCCACACAGAAAGGCCCTTGTTCTGACTGGGTCACAAACCCGGGTCCTACCCAGTACTGTGATCTTTTGCTGTTGAGGTTTTGGACGCTGGAGTCTGTGTTGAAGGACTTGGTGAAGGACAACAGACCAGTCCTCAAAGATGACACATCTGTCGACCTTTGACCTTCAACAAACTGTATTTCATTAGAAGCAGGAAAAACTCAAACTCCATCATTATCAGTATTTGGTTTTGTTGCAGACTCTGATTGGCTTCTGACTGACAAGAAATCACCACAATATGGACGTTCAACCAGCAGTACGTCTCTGTTTTTTAATAAATCATATTTAAAACAGAGGGTTAAGACATTCCCTCACAGTTGAGTCGTGTTAAATGTTTCAAACATTCTTTAAATTAATATAAATTCTTTTTTTTATGGACTGTTTCCTTTTGATCGTCAGATCAGGAGAAGCTTCTCAGAGGAGTTTGTAGATGACAGTATTTGTGATGTGTCATCTACAAACAACAAATAAACTAGGCCTCAACTAAACTTGACTAACTCGGGTCAGATAGTCGAGCCCAGAGTGCCTTAGCTGCACACAACTGGAAAAGGAAAAATAAATCCAGGTTAAAACGTCAGCATTCGCATTTTTAAGTAACTTTAGAATTTTATCTTTCACTCACACTGTATGAAATGTTCACTGTGCGGTTCAGAGAGTGAGCAGGAAATGTCCACGGGTCAGGCTGACCAATCAAGGAAGAGGTGGAGACTAAAGAAGATTCTGTGTGTGTGTAATAAATAATCAAATAACAGAATAAAGTCCTATTAAATAATTGTTACTTGCTATAACACATGAAACAAATTAGGGTTGATTGTAAAATTGATAATAATAATAATAATAATATTGTGTTTCTGTTATTTTATGAAGTCTTTTTAGTCTGAAGAGACTATGAGGTTTTTGATCATTAATATTATTTCATTTATCTGGATTTTTGGTTCAAAAACACCATTCTATGTGACCTTTAAGAGAACGGCCTGACGACGGGCTTTAACGCGACTCATCGCTCATCAGACTCGCAGCACAATCGCATCTGGATTTGTGATTTGTGTCTGTGTTTAAATCCAAACACAGACACAGACTTTGACACCTTGGCTTTCCCTCCGACACGAAACTCTCACCTGTGACGTTGACGTAGACGGTGGTAAAAGCTGCCAGAGGAACAGCGGCCACGTTCTGAGCTCGGACCCTCAGCATGAAGTTCCTGGTGGATTCGTAGTCCAGCGGCTCCGCCACCAGGATGGAGGCGGAGCCGTCCTCGCGGTTCGGGGTCAGGTAGAAGCGAACGGGCATGTTGGTCTCTGGTACCATCCCGTCCTCCAGGTTATACGTGACTCTGGGATCCCCGAGAGGAGACGTGGCCTTGACGGTCTGAGTGAAAAGACAGGCGAGCAGAGAAAATCTCACAAATCCACAGCTTCTCCCTGAGATTTCAGTGACGATACAGACTGTAACAGACGCAGGGAAAAACACAGTCCTAACTGTGGAATTACCGAGGACAGATTATGGCGTGTTCAGACACAAACTCAGTGCTGGATTATTCAGGATGGACGTGAAACCACAATCCACATCTGACACAAGTGAGGTTTATTTATTGATGTATTTTTTTTAAGATGAGACAAGAAAAGAAAGGTTGAGATTAGACAAGGTGAGATTAAATGAGATGAGATGAAGATTAAAACAAGACAAGAAAAGAAAAGGAAAGGTGAGATTAAATAGTAAAAGATATAATAAAACTATATTAGAGCAGAAAAGCAGAAAATATGAGAGTTTCCAGATTTCCTGAATACATATTCATATATATAAACACTTTTTAGTAAGGCTTTTATTGTGAAATATTTTAAAGCAATTTTCAAAGTAAAAGCCTCTGTAAGATACACACACACATTTGTGCATCCCCTATTTCCGTACCTTGACCTTAACCATCACAACTAGATGCCTAACCCTAAAACCAGGTCTTAACCCTGAAAAAGCCCCTTAAAGATGACCAGACAAAATGTCCTCACTCTGTCCAAATGTCCTCACTCTGTCAAAATGTCCTCATTCTGTCTAAATGTCCTCACTCTGACAAAATGTCCTCACTCTGTCAAAATGTCCTCACTCTGTCAAAATGTCCTCATTCTGTCTAAATGTCCTCATTCTGTCTAAATGTCCTCACTCTGTCAAAATGTCCTCATTCTGTCTAAATGTCCTCACTCTGTCAAAATGTCCTCACCTTGTCAAAATGTCCTCACTCTGTCAAAATGTCCTCACTCTGTCAAAATGTCCTCATTCTGTCTAAATGTCCTCACTCTGACAAAATGTCCTCATTCTGTCTAAATGTCCTCACTCTGACAAAATGTCCTCACTCTGTCCAAATGTCCTCACTCTGTCAAAATGTCCTCACTCTGTCTAAATGTACTCACTCTGACAAAATGTCCTCACTCTGTCCAGAGTCCAGAATGTCCTCACAAGAGTGAGGACATTCAAAAATCGACCATTGTTGGTCCTCATTCTGCAACAAATACAAGAACACACACACGCTGGTTTCCATGACTACAGAGGACATTCCATTGACTTCCATTCATTTCCTGCAGACTTACTCTAACCTTAACCATAATTACTAG
>JAFBJR010000090.1:152439-169939 GCA_016785285.1 Brachirus orientalis
GTCCCCATAAGGAAGACAAGTCCCCATAATGTGAGTGTGGAGACACATTTAGGTCCCCACAACATGAGGAAGACCAGCTACACACACACACAGCAAATAAGGCCGTTACACACTGGTTCTGTATGAATAATTGTCCGTCTCTCTCTTTTTTGGACACATTTACTGACCCGTGATCCTAAAACTCCGCCTGTTTCCAATTATCAGTTTTGAGAGAGGTGGTTAAAAACGTCAGCAGAGACGGGACGAGCAGCTGCTGCTGTTTCTGCCGCCGAGCCGCAGGGGACGTTTGTTTTCTCCACACTGACAAACGATCTGCCTCAACGACAGAGGAGCAGGGGGGGAAAAAAACAAAAAACAAACAAACAAACAAACAGAGTTTTATTTGCCGTAATAATGGACATGAAAATGTGGAGGCATTAACGTCTCAAATCCTGGGGGATCGAACCCCCGTCGGCCGTCTTCCCCCTTAACTAATTAACACACACGCCAATTAAAATCACAAATGCCACCGAGGACGTGATGTGGGTTTCCTGTGGGCGACCTGGCCGCATCCGCTCCACATTAATGAGACGTATCATTAGGCAGAACTGACAAACATGTTTGAGCCGATTTAAGCCGTAAAAGAAATTTCAAAATCCACCAGAGGGTGTGATTATCACACGCACACACACACACACATAAATGTCTCTCCTCTGTCTCTTCATTTTTAGAATCGTTCATCGTTTTCATCAGCATTTTTACAGGATTTAATTACTTTCATGAGATCTGTAGAAAATACTGTCGACGAGGTGAAGATGAGAAGACGCCTCCTTTTTAAACCACAACAGTAAAAATACCGTCGCATTTCCTCCACTTCTCTTCATTTCACTATATGATATACTTTTTGGTGTTTTCACTTTGTTGTTTGCTTTGTGTGTCTGTTACAGAAACACACAGTATGTACGCGGAAATGATTTCATTTCTCCTGGAAAATCATTTCAGCTGTTTTTCTGACATAATAAGATCATTTTTCCTGGAAAAAGTCTTTTTTCCTGAAATAATTTAGATTTTTTTCCCCTGAAAAATCTGTTTAAATAAAACAATAAAATGTAAAACTTAGTTTCCTGGATTAATGTGATTATTTTTGAGTTTTTCTAAATTACTTAGTTACATTTTTCTGAAACATTTCGGTTTTCCTGAACTAATTATACAATTTTTCTGAATGAATTAAATAATTAATTTTTCCTGAAAAATCTCTGTTTGTTTAATTAATGATAACAATTTTCCTGAAAGCTCAGTTTTTTTCTAAATCAAAATTTTTCATAAATTTTCATGAAAAACGAAATTTTCACGGCATTAATGAGATAATTCTTGAGAAATATCAGTTTTTTCTGAATTACTTAGATATATCTTTCCTGAATTAATTATTTAATTTTTCCTGAAAAAACTATTTTCCTAAATTAAATAATGAATTAATGGATGATAACAATTTCCCTGAAAAGCTCAGTTTTTCCTAAATCAATGAGATCATTTTTCATGGAAAACTCAGTTTTCCTGAAGCTAAAGAGATAATTTTTGCTGAAAAACTGTTTTCCTGAGTGAATTAGACAGATTTTCCTGAGAATCTCTGTCAGATTGTTCACCTGAGCTGCTCTGACCTCTCTGAAGTCACTGCTGCTGCTGCTGCTGCTGCTGCTGCTGCTGTGATTCAACTTGGAGGACAGAAACTTTAAATCTCGCCTCTATTTGTCCACACAGAGCTGAGTTGTGGTTAGTAGTTGTAGTTAAGGGCCTTGCTCAAGGGCAGCGCTGTGACTTTGAGGAAGCAGCAGGGAGTCACTTTTCCCCGCTGAGATTCATCTCTGCAGTCATGACAACTGATCTGGTAACTCTTTCAGTCAGTTCCTCTGCCCTCAAGACTCCGCCCTCTTTTGTTTGTAAGATGCCACAGTAAATAAATAAATAAATAAATAAATAGACATGCTTAGTTTTTAATCGTCAGTCTAAATATGATGATTAAGGACAATGGTATCCTGTGGTGAGTGGGTTTACTAAATTCTGATAATAAAAGTCGACATCATTAGCATTAGCAATGCAGTGGAGAAAGTAATAAAGGAATAGTTCAGGATTGTGACCATGAGGCACTGACTGGTGTCGCTTGCACCAGGAATCAGAATAAAAACAGATTAAAGCCACTTAACAAAAGACTCATCTAATACAATCAACATCAGATTAAATGTACACTATTTTATAACCTTTTCTAACCAACAAAGTAGCTTTTATTGCTTTGTAAACCACTCACTCTCTGAGTGGTTTACAAACTTCACTTTCGAAAAAAGTCTGTCTAACAGTGAGATAAAGACGTGAACATGTTCTGAAGATATCATAGACTTAAACTGACATAGACTTAATTAGCTGAGTCTTTTCTCTCACTCTCCCACACCAAAGTCCATGGAGAAAATCAGTGATTTTACATCACAGCACACAGGAGTTGTTGATCCACTGCTGCCTCCATCACTAAGTTCAAATGTCTTATTCTGGCAATTCAGCATTCAAAATCCTTTATTAAGATTTACCTCAGTGGCACAAAGTGACCACACGAGGCAGCAGTAGACCAGCAGCTCCTGTGTCCCTGTGAGCTAAAATCACTGCTTTTCTCTATGGACTTTGGTGTGGGAGAGTGAGTGGTTTACAAACTTCACTTTCCTGCTGGAAAAGTCTGTCTAACAGTGAGTCAAAGATGTTAATATGTTCTTAAGAAATCATAAAATTAGGATGAGGCGAGTCTCTTGTTTACTGGATAAAATCTATAGGTTGCATGACGTTTTCAGTGCTGTAGGCTCACAAGTGGTAAATACGCCACATGGCAACAAAAACCCAGACTATCCCTTTAAGAGAGTGCACTTGCATATTTAGTGCTGACACGCAAACTTACCACGATGGGCGTGTCTCGGACAGTGTTCTCCGGTATGACCACGCTGTAGCTGTTCTTCTCCCAGTGTGGAGGCTGGTTCTTCACGTTGGTGATGGTGACGGCCAGTTCCACCGAACTGCTCCTGTTCCCACCGTCTGTGGCCACAATGTCCCGGGTGATGTAAGTCCTCTGCAGAGCAAGATCCACAGAGACCACGAGGCGAGGGAGAGATAAGATTATTGAATCTCACTGTTAGACTGTGTTTTAAAGCTGGAAACTGAAGTTTATGCTAGCTCTCCCACACCAAAGTCCATAGAGAAAATCAGTGATTTTAGCTCACAGGGACACAGGAGCTGCTGGTCTACTGCTGCCTCGTGTGGTCACTTTGTGTCACTGATTTAATTATAAATAAAGGATTTTGAATGCCGAATTGACAAAATAAGACATTTGAACTTAGTGATGGAGGCAGCAGTGGATCAACAACTCCTGTGTCCCTGTGNNNCAATTCAGCATTCAAAATCCTTTATTAAGATTTACCTCAGTGGCACAAAGTGACCACACGAGGCAGCAGTAGACCAGCAGCTCCTGTGTCCCTGTGAGCTAAAATCACTCATTTTCTCTATGGACTTTGGTGTGGGAGAGTGAGTGGTTTACAAACTTCAGTTACCTGTTGTAAAGGTCTCTCTAACAGTGAGATAAAGACGTGAACATGTTCTGAAGACATCATAGACTTAAACTGATGTAGATTTTATTAAACGACTCATTTGTTAAGTGGCTGAAAACAGTTTTTGTACCGACTGGTTGGTTTAAAGCTGGTTCCCAGCATCACTCGCACTCACATCTTCAAATAACTTGGACTATCCCTTTAAGGATAATTGCACAGATTGCGTTGGGCAGCAGAAACATTTTAAAACTCACAAAAGCAATTATGTTGAGCAACTGTAATCAGAGGAAATAGTTTCTTTTCTTAACGACAGGAGGGGAAAAGTCTCCGTGTGGATTAATTGGTTTTGTGTAACAGAAACAAACTGTGCTGAGACGAGTTGATACTTTTTATTTAATCCTGAGCTTTTCGCTTCATGCACCGTGTGATGAAGGCTATTTACACATTCTGGTCACTTTACAGTTGTTTTTTTTTAATTCACGTGTGAGAAATTGCTTCATATTTTTTTATTATTTTATTTTAATAGACCTAAGAGATTAATTCTTTCGATTTGTATGCAATTAATAAAAAAAAAAAAAGTCAACATTTGCTCTCAGCAATTACGGAGACAGATCGTCGCGTTTGCAGAAGTGAAAAGTTGTTTACGTTCATGCCATCGTCCTCATTAGTGGGAAAAAAAGTTTTGTATCCTCACACATGAATGTGCATGTGGTGAAAACATTCTCTGAGGAGACAGAGTTTCATTTTATCAACACAGCACTTCTGTGTGTGTGTGTGTGTGTGTGTGTGTGTGTGTGAGAGAGAGACATTGTCTTGTTTTGTGCACAATACGTGGAAATCTGCTTTTAGGTTTCCAAGATTGTTTTTGTTCCCGCTTGTAGTGAAACAAGGGCTCAGAGGCAGCGAGGTGAGGAAAATATCTGTAACATTACGCTTCCTCAAGGCTCCAGTGGAGACATTATCACGAGTGTCTGCTACAGACTGTTGACCCTTTGACCTCACACTGTCAACAACAACAGCTTTAGATAATATATATATATGTGTGTGTGTGTGTACTTTTCTGCCTGTGAAACAGAGAAATTGCACACACATAGAGATGTGATCTGAAATGTATTCACCAAAAAGAAAGAAGACTTGAAAGGGAACATGTTAAAAATATAATAAAGACAATTATTGTTGATGGATATGATCAACAGAAATAAACAGTCACTCTCCCACACCAAAGTCCATAGACAAAATCAATGATTTTACATCACAGGGACACAGGAGTTGTTGATCCACTGCTGCCTCCATCACTAAGTTCAAATGTCTTATTTTGTGAATTCGGCATTTAAAATCCTTCATTTACGTTTAAACCAGTGACACAAAGTGACCACACGACCAGCAGCTTCTGTGTCCCTGAGAGCTAAAATCACAGATGTTCTCTATGGACTCTGGTTTTCCCAGCAGAGAAACAAGGAAAAACTGATTTTAGCCACTTAACAAAAGGCTCAGCTAATAAAATCTATGTCAATTTAAGTCTACGATATCTTAAGAATATGTTCACGTCTTTATCTCACTGTTAGACAGACTTTTCCAACAGGAAAGTGAAGTTTGTAAATAACTCACTCTCCCACACCAAAGTCCATAGAGAAAATCAGTGATTTTAGCTCACAGGGACACAGGAGCTGCTGGTCTACTGCTGCCTCCATCACTAAGTTCAAATGTCTTATTTTGTCACTTCAGTGTTTAAAATCCTTCATTTACGTTTAAACCAGTGACACAAAGTGACCACACGAGGCAGCAGTAGACCAGCAGCTCCTGTGTCCATGTGAGCTAAAATCACTGATTTTCTCCATGGACTTTGGTGTGGGAGAGTGAGTGGTTTACAAGCTCCAGTTTTCTGTTTGAAAAAGTTGGGATAAAGAAGGGACATTAGATTTTATGAGAAAGGTGAGACCTTTGTTCACTTATTGAAATAGGTTTTAAAGGCTTTTATTCATAACTGGACAATGTATTTCCTATGCTTTTAAGTACACAATGTCAAAATAAATCAAGATGAAGGACCCGATGAATAATTTATAAATTAACCCCAGTCCTAGTCAATTATACATTTAATAATAGTAGTAATAGGAATATGAAAGTGGGGAGCTCTCCTTTGGAGACATGAAAAAATATTTATCCATAGAATCTTCATTTTTTCATTTTTTTTTAAAAGCTGATAGACTGGAGTCATTTTTTATTTGCGGGGGGAAAAAAACTAAGAATTAATGATATTTAATGACAAAAACTGTCTATATTACATTGAGAAAAAACATTTTACTTTTCAATTTAATTTGGAGTTTGTTTGCCTGAAGGCCTCATACCAAACCGTTGCAGCAATAAAATTATTCTTGCAAGTTTAAACAGTGGCACAAACCTCCTTGCTACTTATTTTAAAACGTATTCCCATTCTCACACCAATTCTTGCTTTTAAACATGAAATCACATGCTTATTTATATTATTCATTGATTCACAATCATTATTTTCCTGACTTGCATTCATATTTTTATTTCTTCTTTTATTGTACTTTTTATTTTTATATGCCTCTCAGGGAGTCGAACAAGAAAGCTTAATGCAGGGGCCAGTTTTCTGAGGCCCTGGAACACCTTGACATGTGATTAGATGTGATTTACTTGAATATGTTGTGAGTGTGTACCTGAGAGATGGGCTGGTTGACATAAACCCAGCCGGTCAGAGGGTTGACCCGCAGATATTCTGGCTGTTCATTGGACATGGAGTAGGTGATGGCCGCGTTGGTGCCAAAGTCATCGTCATGAGCCGCCACTCGCAGGAAACTGGTCCCGATCATGGTGTCCTCACGGAGGAAGTCTGTGAGAGAAGGGTAATGGGTTTTCGTTTGTGTTGTTCATGTGGTGTTTTGTTTAATTCTGAATGAAGCACATGGAGGAAAACAATCTTAAAGTCAGTAAATATGTGCCACACTCAAAAATGGGCTGTAAATTAACAATAAGCAACGTCCGGAAGTGTGTTTTAACCTAATCATTCCACAGTGCAGTGTTCACGTCTTTATCTCACTGTTACACAGACTTTTTCAACAGGAAACTGAAGTTTGTAAACCACTCACTCTCCCACACCAAAGTCCATAGAGAAAATCAGTGATTTTAGCTCACAGGGACACAGGAGCTGCTGGTCTACTGCTGCCTCGTGTGGTCACTTTGTGTCACTGAGGTAAATCTAAATTAAGATTTTCGAATGTTGAAGTGACAAAATAAGACATTTGAACTTAGTGATGGAGGCAGCAGTGGATCAACAACTCCTGTGTGCTGTGATGTAAAATCACTGATTTTCTCTATGGACTTTGGTGTGGGAGAGTGAGTGGTTTACAAACTTCAGTTTTCTGTTGGAAAAGCAGTGAGCATATTCTGAAGATATCATAGATTTATACTGATTTTGATTTTATAAGGTAAGCCCTTTGTAAAGTGGCTAAAATCAGTTTTTTAGACCATTAGCAGCTCAGTTGTCTTTACCAGGAACTTTAAACATGATTTGTTTTCTCAGAATTTCCTTCTATAAAGTAATTCTGTATAAGGAAAAATCTGTCCAACAGTGAGATAAAGACGTGAACATATTCTTAAGATATTTTACACTTAAACTGACATAGGTTCTATTAAGGTCAAATACTCAGTTCACAGGAAAATGAAGATTGTAAACCACTCACTCTCCCACACCAAAGTCCATAGAGAAAATCAGTGATTTTACATCACAGGGACACAGGAGTTGTTGATCCACTGCTGCCTCCATCACTCAGTTCAAATGTCTCATTTTGTCAATTCGGCATTTAAAATCCTTCATTAATATTTAAATCAGTGACACAAAGTGACCACACGAGGCAGCAGTAGACCAGCAGCTCCTGTGTCCCTGTGAGCTAAAATCACTGATTTTCTCTGTGGACTTTGGTGTGGGAGAGTGAGTGGTTTACAAACTTCAGTTTTTCTGTTGGAAAATGAATAATCTATGTTTTCCTGTGTTTCAGACTGCTTATGTCTCAGAACCTCATTTAACCAAATGACCCAAAATGCCCAAATTTTCCCTTTAACGTCCACTTACGCTCATATCGGATGTTCTCAAACTTGGGACTGTTGTCGTTCTGGTCCAGGATGAGGATGTTGAGCTGACAGATGCCGATCAGAGGGTCGGCCGCCTGGTCAGTGGCGGTCACCGTCACCGCGTACTCCCGCTGGCGTTCGCGGTCGAATTTCCGTGCCGTCACAATGACCCCTGGAGCGACACAGACAAAGAAAGGTGGATCCGTCTCATAAAGTGAATTTCCTCTGTTTACCTCAAGGCCACACTTTAAGATAACACAATAGTAGAGATAATAGAGAGGGATTTTATTATCAATAACAAGGAGAATTATCTTCATTATTCATTTTAGAACATGACCAGAGTTCTAAATACAGTGAAGGTGTTTTAGACTCCCACGATTCATAAGATGAAAATCTTTTAAACAAAGTGCAATGAACCCATTTAATTATGCAACGTTTAAAGTGAATTTAACAATTTCCTGCTATTGAATGGGAAACTCCAGTTTTTACTGCCTTTTATTTATGTCTGGATTTTTTTAAGCAGAGACGAAGACAAACCTCCACATTGTGGACAATAAAGTTTAACTTCAACTTTAAGTTGAACCTAAAATGAAGAGGCACAGTGTGATATGTCTGGAAGTATCTGGAAATCTGCCTTAAGTGCTTCCTACACCTGTAGCTGCTTTGAATTATGGTTTATTTATTAGCTTAACGAATGCTCCACATTATATTATATTTAAACAGTGAATTTATAGCCACATTAATGCTTGTACTTTGTCTGTGTAAATGTTCCCACTGAGATTAAAGTGTGAACACAGCACATACTGTCACCTTTACACTTTTTTTTATTGTACATTGTTGCTGTATATAATATTATTACAATGTTTCTATCTTATTTATTCTATATTTAGCCTTCATTTTGTTTCTGTTTTATTTTATTCTTATTTGTTTTTCTTATAATTGTCTGCCACGTCTCTTCTCATCTCTTCTTATCTTATCTGTGTTTTCGTATTGAACCTCATTGTATCCTTTTGAATTCTACCTACTCATTTTACACCTTTGCTTATAGAACCTTATCATACGATAAAGTATATTATATACTGTTGTACCTTTTCTTATTGCATGTTATCATATTGAACAGTACAATATCGTTTCTTATCTTTTCTTACTGTGTTGCATTTTTTTCACAATTGTATTTTATCATTACTTTTCTTGTCATTTCTTATCTTTTCATTTCTTAGTGTGTCTAATTGTATTATATTCAGTATTACGGTGTCTTATCATGTCTTTGTGTGTGTGTGGCTGGTCTTCCTTATGTTGTGGGGACAAAACATTATGGGGACTTTTCTTCCTTATGGGGACAAAAGTTAAAGTTAGGCTGAGGTTAAGGTCAGGGTCAGGGTCAGGGTTAGGGTTAGGGTTAGGTCAATGCAATGTCCTCTGAAGTCATGGAAACCAGCATGTGTGCGTGTGTGTTTGTGTTCAGTACCTGTGTCAGGGTGAATACTGAACGCGGGCACGGTAGAATCTTTGTGCATGAATCCGTACGTGACCCTGCCGTTGGAGCCCTCGTCTGCGTCCACAGCGTGGACCTGCAGAACAAATGTTCCCGCCGGCTGGTTCTCCAGCACCGACGTGCTCTCCCGATACTGCTGACACTGGAGAAGACAAAGAAGATGGCCGACAGAGAAAAGCACGCCGATGTGAGTGTGGACAAACTTCAGATCAATACTCCACTCTGTCGAGACGGTCAGCAAATGTGTGGGAAGTGGAATGTTATTTATTTCAAAAAGCACAGATTTACTGGTGCGGGAAAAATAACGAGCAAACACAGAAAGAAAGTGAGAGACTTTGTTTGCCTGCAGCCAGAGTTTCCAAGCGTTTATTTCCCACATTTGTTTTTCGTGTCTTTGGTAGATGGTGGTGTTGTGTTCAGGGGTTTTGGGTTAGCTTTTTTCCCAGCAGCCACAGGGCAGAAGCTGCTCTGTGATGTGTCACTGCTCTGTGGTAAACATGGAATCTGTTCGTCTTTCAGCACCAGGTGTGTTCAGCACAAATATATTTATTTATCTTTATTCATGGAAATGAGGTCAACACTTCAAAGGGACCCTTTAACTCAGAGTTGTAAAGAGTTTTTGTCCAAAAAAAGAAGGAAATTTTGGTGATATGATGTAAGTATTTTTGTCAGCTTAGTGGAAAAACCTTGAAATGAATAGTTCAGGTTTTCTGATGTGTGTTTGTTAAGAGGCACTGACACAAAGTCAGAACCAGCCTGAGTGAAAACGGAAAACTTTGTAAACCTTTCATGCTCGACAAAGTTCATAGAGAAAATCAGCCATTTTAACCACTAACTAAAAGGCTCACCTTATAACATACATGTAAGCTTAAGTCTAACATAACATTAGAAAGTGTTGCCGTCTTAATCTCACACATTTTTCCAACAGGAATATGAAGTTTGTAAACCACTCACTCTCCCACACCAGAGTCCATAGAGAAAATCAGTGATTTTACATCACAGCACACAGGAGTTGTTGATCCACTGCTGCCTCCATCACTAAGTTCAAATGTCTTATTCTGTCAATTCGGGATTCAAAATCCTTTGTTCAGATTTACCTCAGTGACACAAAGTGACCACACGAGGCAGCAGTAGACCAGCAGCTCCTGTGTCCCTGTGAGCTAAAATCACAGATTTTCTCTATGGACTTTGGTGTGGAAGAGTGAGTGGTTTACAAACTTCACTTTCCTGTTGGAAAATGTGTTTAACAGTGACATAAAGACATGAACATGTTCTTAAGAAATCATAGACTTAAACTGACGTTGATTTTATGAGCTGAGGTTTTGGTGAAGTGGCTAACATACCTTTCCTAACATAACATTTCCTTGTTTCCTCACTGGCAGTCATTTTGTTTTCTTCTTTTTCTTCTCATAATTTCTGGAAGACCTCAATGTTTCAGGCTGTGCTTTCAGCAGCACAGCTATCATGAGTCTTTTGTTCAGCAGCTAAAAAAAAAAATTGTTTTCAGTGGCCCTTTAAGTCAACTAGGAAAACAGCTCTTCACACATTTAAGAGCAGACTGACTTTACACATGTAGATTTTGTTGACTATTATGTCATTTGCTCTACAAATCGTAAACAAAAACCTACTGACTCATGGTGGAGAGGATTAAAGATGATTAAAAAAAGAAGGAAAACATGGTAGAAGAACACAGGAGAGGATGAAGAGAGGAAGACGAGTGAGGAGGAGGAACCATGAGAGCTCCCCTGTCATTAATTAGATGTCAAGAAAGGCCAAAAATCAGCAGCACTGACTGAAAGATCCCGTCCTCTCTGTGTCTCTGTGAGTCATCAGCATCAATACTCCAGTGAGAAGAAGAAAAGATGAGAAAATGATGAGAGACAGACAGAGAGAGAGACGGTTCAGATGAGGATAACAAACCCGAACATCATCAAGAACACTGATTTTTATAAATCAGAGCAGACGAGCAAAGAAAAGTGGCATTTATTTTCTCCTCCATCTGATCAAAACACCAAACATTTCCTTCTCACCGCTCACACACGTCAGGGTGTGGAGCGACCACAGTGGCCACTGTGAGGCGCTAGAGAGGGCCCGTCGATGTTTAGTAAAAAATAAAAATAAAAAAGGAATAAAAGCTCACACGAGGTAATAAAATACATCTGAAAAACAACCAAAAATAAATAAAAACACATAAAAAAAACATGGGTAAAAGTAACAGCCATACAATAAAACAACATCCACAACTTTAATAATGACGTCGTTACAGAAGGCGTACTTCCTGTTGCCAGTAAGGGGCGCCCTCACAATGCTGCTTGAAGCTTGAATTGAATTATATTATATTATTGTTGTGTGTTTTGGTCCTGGCATCAATCAAAAGCTGAGTAATCATAATAATAATAATAATAATAATAATAATAATAATAATAATAATAATAATAATAATAACAAGTTTCTTCAAATACCAGAGGTGCAAAATCGGCGTTCAAACCAAAGTGGCGGCCTTGCTGTTGGGTTTCGTCCATCTAATAAATGTGTGTACCAACTTTTGCTTCATGTACATTAAACCTGACAACAAGTTTTTTTGTGTTGGTTTTTAGCCCCTCCCACTTCTAATTTTCCACTCCCATTCTCAGACGTAAAATTTCACCAGGTCTGACGCGATCGCAAACATTTTGTGAGTTTTTGAGCATGTTTGGGCCCTCAAAAAAAGAAGAGAAATAACTCCTTCAGTTTCAATAGGGTCCTAATAATAATAATAATAATAATAATAATAATGATCAAACAGTGCTGAGTCAGCAGGTTTGTTGTGGTTTGACGATGTTGCCAGACAGGAGCTGGTCTTTCCTCTGTGTGTCTCTCTTGCTGCTCGGTCTTGGTCCACTGATCCACCGTGGGGACACAGTGGCTACAGTGTGTGTTATAAGACCCGTCATTAAAAGCAGATAAAGGCTGTTTTCCGCTCTGGTGTCCTGCTGGCTGCCTGCCACTGAGGAAACGCCAGCTTCCCTCCGACGTCTTGATTAACAGAGACGCTTCTTTCTTTCTTTTTATGTCTCTGTCCTGGGAACTGTCCCTTTGCTTTGGTACATTTTCACTTCTTTTTATTTTTGTCCATCTTTGACCAAAGGGAACAAATCACTTCTTTCTTCCTTTTGCTGACATGTTTGTTTTTTTTCCTCAATTCCCACATTTGTATTTGCTCTCTTTCTTTTTTTCTTTGTTTGGTATTAAGTTGTCAGTGTTTATTTCTTTTCTTTCAGTTTCTCTTTGATTTAAATAAGGCAGTGAGAGTGGCTGCGAGCAGAACCGAAACATACATTCATGGAAAATCAGACTGTTTTTGTGCACAATTTTGAGCATAAAAACCTGAATTAAAAGAACATGTTTTTTGGTTTTTTTGTTGTTGTTTTTTTTATAAATCTCTTGAATCTTGAATTCAGTGTGATAAAAAAATCTTGAAATATTGAATTAAGTAAACATTAAATGTGAACAAATGCAATAAAACAAATTCAGTGACTAAATAATGACATTTCACCTCAATTCCACCGAAAAAATAATAATAATAATAATTTAATAGTGTTAAAAAAAATAAAATAAAATAAAAAATGAAGTTCATTATGAATTAACCTGTTGATTAATTAAGTAAGTCTGGTCTCCGGTAGGTTACTAAGTAAACGTTTTAGCAAATAAACCCTAACCCTTTTCCCTAATTTCTGGGAAATTTTATTCTAAATATTAGTTAATTTTATCAAAATAATTCAGTGTAGTGTCTCCAAAATCACTATGGACTTAACACTGGTCTTCTGTAGATTATACTATAACATCTTTTTGGGCAAAGAAAATCCTACAGAGTAAATTTTACAGTGTTAAAGTAACACTAAAATAGCCAGTTTAACATTAATACCAACACATTTCCTTTTTTGGTGTTGGGATGTGTGGACCCTGGTCCCTGCCTTCATCCTCGTCATCCTCGTCTCTAGTTTAAAGTAAGAGTCAGTTTAACACCACATCAGATTAGGATCAAATCCCTTATGGATTAGGGTTAAATTTGACTCTTTTAGAATTAATGTAACTATAAAAGTGTTAAATTCACTCTGAATTTGTTTTAAAATAAACAATTTAACATTAAACTAACACCAAAATAGTTCATTTGGTCTTTATTGATATTGGTGTTAAAATATGTTTATTCCCTCTTTTTTCTTTTTTAAATGTTGTAGTTTAATCTGCATTTTAAAGACACTACACTGTGCTATATTGATAATATTAACTAATACTCGGAATAAAATTCCCACAAAAATTATGAAAAAGTATGTTTTCTCCAAATAGATGTTGTGGTATAATCTACATGAGACCAGGGAAGTCTATAATTATTTTGAAAACACTACACTGTATTATATTGATAATATTAAGTAAAGTTCTAAATTAAAAACGATGAAAAAGTATGTTTTTTTTTGTTGTTTGTTTTTTTTTAATAGATGTTGTGGTATAATCTACAGGAGACCACTTAAACAGTAGCCTATCTTTGTGAACTAATTTGCATAATTGACAACTTTGATCATTAATTTATCAATTTGAGTTTTTTTTTTTAATAATTACAACCAGTTTTTGTGATTTTCCAACTTCTCAAATGTGAATATTTTCTGGTTTTCTTTGCTCCAAATAACAAAGAAATTATTAAAACTGAATCATTTCGGTTTGTGGACAAAAATAAGACATTTATTATTCAACAGATTAATCTGTGCCGACCTTTTTTCAAATGTAGAACAAAAAAAAAGTGCTACATTTGAATATAAACAAGATGACAGAGTAACATGTAAATGAAACACTGTCTCCTGACGTCTCGTCTCGTCAGCTGTCCCTCGGTTTCTTCCCGAAGAAGGCGAAGCTGAGGAGGAAACACTTGGTTTCACTCACTCACAGAGACAGACGGAGACAGACGGAGACAGACGGAGACAGACGGAGACAGACGGAGACAGACGGAGACAGAGAGACAGGTTCACTCAGCAAAGCCTCGGCTCCCCATCTTGGCTCATTCTCCATCAGTGCACAGGGAAAGGGATTTTTGAAAAGTCACCTGGTTTAAAACTGAGACATGACTTTTTAGTGAGTGGAGACGTGACACCCGCCGCACTCGACGCTTTAATTAAAAGATGATGATGTAGGAGGAAGACGAGGGTTAAGTCGGCTAATCGCTCCTCCAGAGAGCAGAGACACAGACTCGTCGTGATAAAGAGCGGAGACAGAGAAGACAAAGAGAGGGGGACGTGGAGGACAGATAGAGGAGAGGACCACAGTTTATACAGTGACAAGACTCGCAGATACAAATGTATCCACACATACTATATATATATATATATATGTACACCATATATAAACCAAAAAATATTCAGCTTTAACAAAGTGAAAAATCTGAGAAACTGGTTTTGATTATTAAATAAATCGATAAATTAATTATCAAAGTGAGTCTAGTCTCCTGTAGATTATTTCACCACATCTATTTAAAAAAAAATTACTTTTTCATCACTTTTATTTAGAACTTTAGTTAATATTATCAGTATAATACAGTATAGTGTTTTTAAAAAAATAAATATATATATATATATATATATATAGACTTCAGTGGTTTACTGTAGATTATACATCATCTTTTTATTTAAATAATTTTCTTTTTTTTTATAATTTTGGGGAATTTTTATTCTGAATATTAGTTTATACTAGGGCATCTTTTTTGGGGTAAAGAACAAACACTACATTTTACAGTGTTAATGTAACACTAAAGTTTAACACCAATACCAATAAAGACTAAACTCTCTCTCTCTGGAATAATATTAAATTTAATTGTTTTGGTATTAATTTAATGTTAAATAGTTCATTTTAAAACAAATTCACGAGTGAATTTAACATTTTTGGTGTCACATTTATATTAAAAGATTTAATTTTAACCCTAATCCATATGGGATTTGGTCCTAATCTAATCTGGTGTTAAAGTGACTCTTATTTTAAACACTCTTAAAGAAGCGCTGTTATCTGGAGCTGCAGTAACTATTTTAAACACTGGGGGTCACTGTTATACAGGGTTGACCCATGCATCGCTCCCTAAGTAAGGATCTTACCTTCTCGAAGACGGGCTTGTTGTTGTTGACGTCGTCCACTCCCACGATGACCTGCGCGGTGGACGACAGAGGCTGAGCTCCGCCCGAGGCGTTGTCGTCCGTCGCCGTCACGTTGAGGACGTACTCGACGCCCTGGAGACGAGGAGGCGGAGTCGAGCGCAGACGGATCAGACCTGCAACAGCAACAGCAACAACGACGACGATGATGATTCTGTGATCAGCCTTTTGTGTTTGAGATGAAAAATAATCCAGTTGTCATGAGAACATGTCTGAGGACACATTCAGACCCAGTCCTGTCTTTGTGAGGACATTTTGTCTGGTCCTCATGACTGAAAGGGACTTTTTGATGGTTAAGGTTTAATTTTAAGGTTGGGTTATCGTGGGTTTATGTCAGGTTTAGCTTTTACACTTGACCGAAATAAGTAAGAGCCTCCTAGTGGATAATTACTGCATGGGTGATTATCTTTCAGCTGGAAGCAACTTATTTAACCCCAACTGATGCAACGAGTCGCTTCTCATGTGGAAATACACGTCCTGTGGTCGTGGAAAAGATGTTTTGAAGTGAAGGGTCAAATCATTGACATCAAGCAGAGAAAACATCTAAGACAGTGGTGTGAAACTCATTTTAATTCAGGGGCCACATACAGCACTATGGGCCGGACCAGTTAAATAATTTATAAATAATATTTGTTTTACATTTAATGAAGTATCTTTTTTTTTTTTTTTAACAAAACATTATGAACAACCTGAAATTTCTTAAGAAAAAAATAAGTGCAATTTCAACAATACTATGCTTTAGTTTACCGTCTACACATATGCACTACAACTTACAGATCACAGTGGATCGACAAAGGCACTAAACATTGAGTCACAGGCGTCTTGAAGTGAAAAATATAATATTTCATTTTATAATTAGATTGTATTCTAATGTGAAGTTTTCACAAATTCATCCTGTGGGCCGGATTGAACCTTCTGGTGGAGTCGTATGTTTGACACCCCTGCTCTAAGGAGATTATAGAAACTACTAAAACTGGGTTAAGAACTGTCCAACACATTATTAAAAAACTGGAAGGATAGTGGGGAACCATCGTCTTGGAAGAAGAAATGTGATCGGAAAAAAATCCCGAATGATCGTGATGGGTGATCACTTAAACATTTGGTGAAATCAACTGGTAGAAAAACAACAGTAGAACTCAGGAACTATGTTTAATAGTGAAAGTCAGAACATTTCCACGTGAACAATGTGAAGGGAACTCAAGGGATTGGGACTGAACAGCTGTGTCGCCTTAAGAAAACCACTAATCAGTGAGGACAAAAAGGTTTCAGTTTGCTTGGGAGCATAAAGATTGGACTCAGGAGCAATGGAAGAAGGTCATGTGACCTGATGAGTCCAGACTGACCCTGTTCCAGAGTGATGGGTTAGGGTTAGGGTTAGAAGAGAGGCAGATGAAGTGATGCACCATCATGTACACGCCTGTGGGGGGCAGTGCAGTGACCTGGGGTCCCTGCAGTTGGTCAGGTCCAGGTTCAGCAACATTATGAGGTCAGCTGACCACCTGAATATACTGAAGGACCAGGTTGTTCCAGCAATGGATGTTCTTCTTCATATTCCAAGATGACAATCCAGGATTCATCAGGATGAAATTGTGAAAGAGCGGTTCAGGGAGCAGAGACATCATTTTCACCACAGAGTCCAGACCTGAACCCCATTGACAATCTATGGGATGTGCTGGAGAAGGTTTTGAGCAGTGGTCTGACTCTCCCATCATCAGTACAAGGTCTTGGTGAAATATTAATAAATCTCATTGTAGAAGTTTATCAAAACAATGTCACAGTGAATGTGTGTCATAATCAAAGCTAAAAGTCCAACAAATGATTAGATGTGGTCACTGTGTCTGTCACAAACCAAAACAGCTGTAGCTGGTGGCTAGTTGTTAGCATGTCAAGTTCCATTTTGTGCCTTCCATTAACTTCAAAATACGAAATTCTTTAAGCTGACAGAGCAAACATTCAGACTCTTCTGTCCAGAAAAGGTCAATGTTTTCTCCTCTGTGCAGGTGAACATACGTGGAAACTCATACGAATCTACAACGTCCATTTTGAAGAATCAAGAATCGCAGTTTGAGCAGCGCCACGTTGACGTTGGTCCTACGTGTGTGTGTGTGTGTGTGTGTGTGTGTGTGTGCGTGTGTGTGAACGGGACAGCGACACATTCAATGCTGTGGCCACACACAGTGAGAAACATC
>JAFBJR010000090.1:171033-253352 GCA_016785285.1 Brachirus orientalis
CACACACACACACACACACCTGCGTCACTGCTGGTTTTTTTGTGTTGCACAAACTACAGAGGCTTTTTCTGAGCATATACTGTGTGTGTGTGTGTGTTCTTGTCCTTGCTGCAGAGTGAGGACCAAAAATTGTATAAACACCTACAGAGCGACGACATTTTGGCTGGTCCTCACTTTTTTTCACCCCTTAAAATGGGCTTTTTCAGGGTTAAGACCTAGTTTAGGTTAGGGTTAGGAACTAGAGAATGTATTAGTATGTCTATGAGGGTCCTCACTGTAAATGCTATACAAATGTGTGTGTGTGTGTGTGTGTGAATGGGAGATGGTGATTTCTTTATGTACAGCTGTGGAGGTGACGTGTTGCCTGGAGAAAGAAGTGTCACATGATTGTGACAGGAACATAAATGTATCAAGAATGCTCTCTCTCTCTCTTTACCACTTACACACACACACACACACAAGTTTGCACTTCTATCAGAGTGAGGACCCTCATAGACATAATACTTTCCCTAGCCCTTTTCCCTAACCTTAACCATCACAACTAGATGTCTAACCCTAACCCTAACCTAAACTAGGTCTTAACCCTGAAAAAGCCCATTTTAAGGGGTGAAAAAAAGTGAGGACCAGCCAAAATGTCGTCGCTCTGTAGGTGTTTATACAATTTTTGGTCCTCACTCTGCAGCAAGGACAAGAACACACACACACACACAGTATATGCTCAGAAAAAGCCTCTGTAGTTTGTGCAACACAAAAAAACCAGCAGTGACGCAGGTGTGTGTGTGTGTGTGTGTGTGCGTGTGTGTGTGTGTGTGCGTGTGTGTGTGTGTGTGTTATTATATGATAGCATCCACATGTAGCCACTTGTATGAAGAAACTCTCAACTAACAATGTTAATGATTGACATCGATGAATGTATTGGTAAATTTACCAACAGTGTTTTTTTTTTTTTTCATTTCATGATAACTTTTCATGCAGTTTCCATGGTTACCACCGCCATGCAAAAAAAGTGTACATCCTCAAATGTTGAAATGTGTTGCAATACCAGGAGAACTAGCAGTTAGCACATAAAGTATGATAACGTATGAAGGTTTTAAAAATGCCACGGACATGTGGACGCAGAGTATGTGACCAGCAGGGGGCGAACCAGGGTACAGAGCAGAAGACGAAGAAGACGTCTAAGTGCAGGGAAACAAATGTGACGTTACTGCACCAGTAACGCCACGACAGCCACGACTCAGACGTAGCATCGTTCAGCTACAGTCACGATGCTACACAACGAGGACCACAACCTTTTAAATACAGTACATCCAACAAACAACAATGGAATAAAGGTTCAAAATAAATAAATGAATAAAGTTTTAAATTAACCAGGTGAAATCTGCCGAGTAGGCGCCCCCTGCAGTATGATGTAAGAACAATATTTTTTGATCGTGATTCATTACATGGACGTGCCACTAAAGTTCACTGTTGCAGCAACTGTAGCCAGATGTAGTGACATTAGCATTTAATGCAGCTAGTGTAAGTAGATGCTGTTCAAATGAGTGTGACGTTAGCAGCTAATGTAGCCACATGCTGCAGCACTTGTATTTGATGTTAGCTGCTAAGCTGCAAGATGTAGTGATTTTAGCATTTAATGTTATTAGCTACTGTAACAAGCTATTATTGTGGCATTAGTGTTTGATGTTAGCAGCTAGTGTAAGTACAGTAGATGCTGTTCAAATCAGTGTGATGTTAGTAGCTAATGTAGCCACATGCTGCAGCACTTGTATTTGATGTTAGCTGCTACGTTGCCAGATGTAGTGATTGTATCATTTAATGTTATTAGCTAATGTGGCTAGGTGCTGTTGCATAAGTGTTTTATTAGCAGCTAAGAAGCCAGATGCTATAATGTTAGTGTTTGACATTAGCTGCTAATGTAGCCACATGCTGTAGCATCCATGTTTGATGTTAGCTGTAGCCAGATGTGGTGGCATTTTTTTTTTTTTTTTAAGCAAGCTACTGTTGTGGAATTGGTGTTTAACGTTAGCAGGTACCATAGTCAGATGCTATAACATCAGTGTTTCCATTCAAATTAATAGCAAAATTTAAAGTAAGTGTTAAAAATGTGGAAATATTTACTTCTGCTGTGAAGTAAATGTTGGTCATCAGTTCACCAACATAAGCAGTAGGTGGCGCAAAAGTCTGTGTCACAACAGAAGAAGAGTAAAAAAGTAAATGGGAGTTAAATCATTTTGAATGCAACTGTATATAAATTTACGTGATTCGTTACATGGACGTCCTATGACAAGTTTGTCGATAAAGTTCAATGTTGGAACATTTACACATAAAAAAGACACGTTTCTATTATTTGTTGTTAAAGATGGGGGCGCCACAGTCAACTAACATCAGCGACACGCACTCATTACTTGTTGCTCACTGCTTCGGTAAAGGTGGGCGGAGTCAGCCACTCATGGCAATTAAAACAACAATGAATCCATTAAAGAGGACATTCAGTGGAAAACCAAATGTCTGATGTTTTTTGGTGTGTCCCCGTGTCCTTCCTGTATCTAAACATCACTAAAGTGTCACAATAAACACTTCAGCCACTTCTGACAAACAAGGGCTTCTCTGTTTACCTGAGCTCCAGCAAGCGGTTCTGAAAAGTCCAGTTTAGTTACGTAACTAGAACTGCATTGAACCCTCCCCCAACAGCTACTCCTGGTCATGGACGTGAACATTCAACCTGAAGAAGAAGAACTGCAGAGCAGTCAGTCAGCTGGTAGCTGGCCAATCACAAGAGACTCAGTGTTCTGGGGGGCGGGGCATTAGCTCAGAAACAGAGCGCCTTTTCAGAGGCTGACAGAGAGCAGCAATAATCTGGCTTAATCTGAAGAGACTATGAGGTTTTTGACCATAAATATTATTTCATTTATCTAAGTAGACATCAGTAATCTGGATTTTTGCTTCAAAAAGACCATTCTATGTGCTTTAATACTTATAATAATAAATTCTCTTCAGGGAAATTTGTAATCTGGCTCCAGAAAATGTTGAAAAACCCAAATAAATCCACCTGCATGTAAATATGTGGTGTTTTCAGGTGTATTTGTTGTTTGCATGACAAAGTTGACCTGATTCTCACCTCCCACTCTGCACACGGCACCGTGTTGACGAGCTCTGTCGGCTCGGAAATGTGACATTCTTCACCGCCGTGGAACAAATATGCCCGGAGTATTAAAGACAAACACGGCATATTTTCTAAATGCTTTCTCTGATATTTATCCTCTCTGAGGATCACGAGGCGGCGCGCGATCGTCGCCGCTGCCTTTGTGCTTCTGCTTTCAATCCCCAACAAATGTTAAACGACGACATCTTTTCGGTATGTGTGAGCCGGAAGGTGATCTTTCTTAAAAAGTGTCTGTGACACACAGCAGACGTCTGCTCAACAGAAAATGTGATGAGAGCTTCCAGTTTGTATCAACAGCATCACAGCGCTTTCTTTGTTTCTGTGTTTGTTTTCCTACAACAGAGTCAAACTGTCGACATCACACTGACTGAAAACACACAAATCCCCCGACCAAACCAAAGGCTGCCATTGGTAAAACGTATGAAAAAACTTCAGGTTTTTTGATTAAATGTAAGATGAAGTCATGAAGTACGTGGCAGTGGTTTATTTCTGACGTTAGCATATTAGCTGCTAATGTAGCCACATGCTGTAGCATCTGTGTTTGATGTTAGCTGCTACTGTAGCAAGATGTGACAGCATTATTTTTCTTTTTTTACATTAGCAGTTATTGTAGCAAACTAGTTATTGTGGCATTGCTGTTTGACATTAGCAGCTAAGTAGCCAGATGCTATGGCCTCAGTGATTGACATTAGCACAGAGGCAGCTACTGTAGCCAGATGTGACTTTCCATATCAGCGAACTAGCCAGATGTAGTGACATTAGCATTTAATGCTAGCAGCTAATGTAACAAGCTATAAAAGTGGCATTAATGTTTGACGTTATCAGCTAATGTAACTAGATGCTGTTCAAATGAATGTGATGTTAGCAGCTACTGTAGCCACATGCTGTAGCACCTGTGTTTGGTGTTAGCTGCTCAGTTTCCAGATGTAGCGATATTAGCATTTAATATTAGCAGCTAATGTGGCTAGGTGCTGTTGCATAGGTTTTTGACATAAGTAGCTAGATGCTATGTCAGTGTTTGACATTAGCTGCTAATGTAGCCACATGCTGTAGCATCTGTGTTTGATGTTAGCTGCTACTTTAGCCAGATGTGGTGGCATTGTTTTTTATTTGTTTTGGGTTTTTTTTACATTAGCAGCTATTGTAGCAAGCTACTGTTTTGAAACGGATGTTTAAAGTGGAGATGAATAATTTTGAATGCAACTGTATATAAATTTAGGATTTGGTATTACAATAACGTCTGTTAATCCCTTACACTAAAGGATAATTTGGCCAGATAATCTGTTCAAGCCAGCCTCTATAATCAGACCCAGATTGGGACCAAAATCTGGCCAATTATCCTCCAATGTGGAACAGGACTTAAGTTAGTGCCAACATCACTGAAGGACTCTTCAATCAAAGCAGTCTGGACTTTCTGATTAAAGCGTTCTGATTGGCTGACAGACAACTTTGACCAGATTGTGACTTCATAGCAGGAGTTCTATCCACAAATATTTTACATCACATTAACTTCATGACTGTCACATGACTGTTATTATGCATCAAATCTAACAGTTTAACATGTGCCACAACAGAAATGTGAAGCAGCGATTATCAATAAGGAGAGACGCGGGTCAATTTATCGCATTTAATCACACGTCTATTCAGAATTAGAAAAAACATGATGACACACACACACACATACATTCATACACACTGTCAAGGCTGCATCGTCATTCTTTGCATTTCAACTGTGACTCCATTTTCTTTTCTTTCTGCCTTCAGTACAAACCACTCCGTCTGCACATTCACTTCACTCCGCTCCTACTTCTCTGTGAGTCACACTTTTAATTACAGACTCTGGTTTTTGCTGAATGTGACCCAAGGTTTGGCCGTTTCAGCAGCTGGACACTCTAATGCAACACCGCACCCACCCACCCCCACCCACCCACGTCCACATCTTTGCTGGGATTTAAAAAAGAAAAAGAGAGAGAGAGAGAGAGAGAGAGAGAGAAAAAAAAGTAATTTGTTCACACTCCTAAAACACAATAGCATCGATGGTTTGCTCCCAATTTCTCATTATCCACATGTAAATAAGCTATTGTGTGGTGCACGGCTGCGGCTGATAGAGGCTGCAGCGTAGACTGACTTATGACACAGTGTGACAGGAAAAAAAGAAAAATACTAAAAATGAGAGTAAAAAAATAAACGCTGGTCACAATAAAAATATATAAATATGTACATTATCTACTTTTAAACACTGTCAATGTTAATTATATATACATATATATAAAATATATATATGCAGTTATATTATTATTCTTCTACAGGTAGGAAGATAAATAGATCCTCTCCCACACCAAAGTCCATAGAGAAAAACTGTGATTTTAGCTCACAGGGACACAGGAGCTGCTGGTCTACTGCTGCCTCGTGTGGTCACTTTGTGTCAATAAGTTAAGTCTAAATAAAGGATTTGATATGCCGAATTAACAATTCAAGACATTCGAACTTAGTGATGGAGGCAGCCAGGCAGACCAGCAGCTCCTGTGTCCCTGTGAGCTAAAATCACTGATTTTCTCTATGGACTTTGGTGTGGGAGAGTGAGTGGTTTCCAGTCTGTCCAACACTGTTTGGATACCATAGACGTAGAGTCGACACAAGGAATAACAGATATGAGCCTCAGCAGGAGTCTCTCACAGTGCACTCAGCCAGTACCTCGTCCAAAAATCCTTAACTATCACTTAGTAACACTAACATGCTGTTTAACAGAGAATGTCACCAGTGAACAGGTATTTTATGATAAACCAGGTGATTGGAGATGAGAAAATACAAATTTGACCCAAAAGATACGGAGATCACAATTTATCTCTGTTTCAGATGAAATAAAATCAAATTTCATATGAAAAAGCCAAACTGCCATGACATTTAACCGTATGTAACAATCGTATGTAATTTATATTTCACTAACAGCTCACGGAACAATGTCCACACAGAAGTTTCCACCAATTCATTAGACAACAGCTGACATATTTCACAGCCGAGGTAAATACATCACTAACAGCAGGCAACAACACATGTCAGAGAGAAAAATCATTAGGTTTCATCCTCTGGAATCAAAGTTCCTGATGATCCCTTTAACAGTTCAGAGATTTCAGCCGGTACTGCCCGACCCGGAGCCAGGCTGACGGCACTGCCAAGAAAAATTAGTCTCAGTTTTAGTTTCAGATTCTGCTGCCAAAACAACGGACGTGAATCATTTTCAGACTTCCAGAGTTTTCACTCAAACTCTGGTTTCTACTTCCTGTAAAATCTGCTGACAACTTATGTGAAACATCACAACAATTAAGAATTTTATTAATTATCAGCTGAGATATCGACAAGCTGAGATATCAGCTTGTTTTTAACTGTTATTTTGATTTTGAAACGCTGCTGCTGCAGCCTCTTTAATGACGTTTTCTACCGCTTGTGCGTTTGTGTCACTTTCACTTGTTCATAGATTTGCTGCAAATGCTGCCCTTCAGTGGAACAGAGTCTGTAAATGTGTGAGATGATTATTCTGAGGAATGGTCTAATTAAAATAGCGGAAGACGGAATCAATAACAGGGTATTTTAAGTACACACTTGCTCACGGGCAAATGAGGTTTATTTATTTTTGAAGGAATAAATGTGTCATAAATCCACGTGAATGAGCTGCTCCGTCATAAGAACTCTATTAGGAAAAATAAACACTGAGTGAAATGTAAAGAAACTGTTCCATTTAAGAACAGACATGTAGATCTAAAAATGGGAATGTTTTTTGAAAACAAAATGAAGAATTAAAAAGCCAGGATTCTGTTTTAAGTTACAACTCTGTGGTTTAAGTCTAAATTCGTACGATTTTGTGAGAATTCATACTTTAATTACAGACTTCTTTGGATTTTTTTCATAAAAACCAAAGGAAAAAATAAAAAAGCCAGAATTCTGACAGTTCAGTCCAAGCTCTGATGATTTTGTCTGAATTCATACTTTAATCACATAATTCTGACTTAATCTTGACTTCTTTTTTTCCTGAAAACAAAATGAAAAATAAAAGGAGCCAGAATTCTGAGGTGTTTTTGTCTGAAATCACAGAATTCAGACTTAATCTCAACTATAATCCCATAATTCTGCCCTTTTTTGATTGTTTGCAAAAAAGCTTTTCATGTGTGACCCTAATCCTCTTCCACACAGATCAAACTAAATTTTGCTCTTGAATTGAACGTCATTCTTAAAAATGAAAGACTTGTGGTCAGAGAACTGGTCAAATCAGCTTTTAATCCACACGGAACTGAAACAGTTCCGTGTGGATTAGAAATATCACCATTTTTTTTGATCGCACTTTTCACGACGCCGTAATCACGAAACTCTGTTCACGTAACAACCTGCAAAAATCGCAATCTGACCAAGTTTTAGGTCGATCCGATGAATTCTGCAGAACCTTTAGTTACAAACACATTCTTCACGTTGTGTGTTCCCACTAGCCACGTAGCAGCGGGTTACCATGACAACCCGGGTAGTCGCCAAAAGTAAGTTAGCAGGAATAGCGTGCAGTTCCACGCTACTGTTTCGACTCTACTCTTTTCCATCTAATTTTGCACGAACAATCAGTCCATGTTTAGAACCTGCAAAACACGTCATTGCGCCACCTACTGGCAACAGGAAGTAGATCTTCAGAAACAAACACTGTTTAATTTATGTGAAGCTTTTCAGCTTCCCGAGTTTTCTTCTTCTTGTGTTTATAAAGAGTTTACAAGTGTATATACAGTATACTGCTGTTTAGTTATTTTAAGGGGTTTCTTTTGGTGGAAGACATTTCTTTCTTGAAACAATTCTGTGTTTATGGAAAACTTTTTAGGAACTTAAAAGAAAAAGATGCTACCTGTAAAGTTTCCAAGTGGATAAAACCTGAGGTTTTAAAATACAGCAGTGTTGGCTGTGAGTGTTTATTTGCTGGAGAGTGAAACTCATTTTCTTTTACATTAGTCAAAATAAGATGATTTAAGAGAGTTAATGTACCTTGAAATCAGTCGACAACAGCCTGAAGTTTTCTGGTGTTTTAGTCAAGAACACAAATTAGAAAAGACGTTTAATTCTGACTTAAATAAGTTCACTAACTTTGTATCAAAAGCCTGGAAAAGAAGAGTGCAGTTCCTTTACTCTATTAATTTTAGGGCTGCAACGATTAATAATGAAATTAATCACCAACAATTTTGATAATCGATTAATCAGTTTGAGTTATTTTATTAATTAAAACCAGTTTCTCTGATTTTTCAGCTTCTTAAATGTGATTTTTTTTCTTTTTTCTTTGCTCCAAATAAAGAAATCATTCAAACTGAATCATTTTGGTTTGTGGACAAAACAAGACATTTGAGAACATCATCATTTGTAACAAATACTGATCAATATTTTATTTTTTGGACCAAACAACTGATCAGTAAATCAAGAAATTAATCGACAGATTAACTGATTGTTAATAAAAAAAAAAAAATTCTGCTATAAGCAAATTAACCCAAATTCTGGTTCCTATATGATTTATAATTATTTATAAATAAATGTTTACTGTAATATGTATATTTTAATAATGTCAACACTGAAATGTTTCTTTCTGCTGATAGCTTATTTGAAATCAACTTAATGTTTACAACAAAACTTTATCATTTGATGTGAAATGAAAATGTTTCTCCTCCTTCATATTTCCAGGTTTGATTGTTCTCTTTAATCCAAACAAACAAAACAAATGCTAAATTACGTTACGAGAACTGATGTCATACATTATTAATGCACACATTCATCCTTGTACTAACCTGCAGTTGACAGTCACACATTATGAATTCATGGCATATCATGAATTATTATTCACACATTATGATAAATGAAATATGGAACGCTCGGCACTGCTCTGCTTTGACCTGTTACATGTTTGTGTTATTGATGTGCGTGTTTTTACAAACTGAGTTCATTCTGTCCATGGTCATGAATGACATTCATTTTGAATTTACAGAACGTCTGTGTTAATAAATGGTTGTATATCGAGGCAACATTTTGACTAATCTTTTGTGTGGGAAATATCTGGTGAATAAACAATGTAAAATCAACATAATGTAAATGTTGACAGCAATTCCATTAGTTGCAGTCAACAAATTATGTTAATGATATTAATGCAGCCTTATCAAAGTGGTAAATACAGGATGAATGTTCTGTCCCACACCAAAGTCCATAGAGAAAATCAGTGATTTTACATCACAGCACACAGGAGTTGTTGATCCACTGCTGCCTCCATCACTAAGTTCAAATGTCTTATTTTGTCACTTCAGTGTTTGAAATCCTTTGTTCAGATTAACCTCAGTGACACAAAGTGACCACACGAGGCAGCAGTAGACCAGCAGCTCCTGTGTCCCTGTGAGCTAAAATCACTGATTTTCTCTATGGACTTTGGTGTGGGAGAGTGAGTGGTTTACAAAATTCAGTTTCCTGTTGGAAAAGTCTGTCTAACAGTGAGATAAATCAGAAAAGATTTGCTCTTGTCCAAGTTGGGCTGCGTTATTTTTGTTCGTTTTTCAGAAAATGAAAAAAAAAAACAAGCCAAACTTACTTATCACTGTGACAAAAAATGTTTAAAATTCAACCAAAACCTTAACCCTGTTATATTGTATTCCTTTAAAGAAATGCCTCAAAATGAGAATTTAAAGTGTTTTCAGTCAGAAAACCTCTGCTGTCTTGCTGTTGTTGAAATCAAAATGAGCACACTTTGACTCCTGGTTCATTGAATCACAAATGAGAGTAAAATAAGAATCATGTTTCCACTCTCTGTCTCTCTCTCTGTCCACCCACACGACTCCAGCTGTGCCAACGAGGACACTGGTGCTTAATGGATTCAGACAGGAGAAATGTGACCAGTTCACACACACACACACACATACGTCTGCACTTCACTCACAGTGAGGACCCTCACAGACATAATGTATTTCCTAACATCTTACTCTAAACTTAACCATCACAACTGGATGCCTAACACTAACCCTAAAACCAGGTCTTAACCCTGAAAAAGTCCCTTTAAGGGGTGGAAAAAGTGAGGACCAGACAAAATGTCCTCACTTTGTAGGTTTTTATACGATTTTTGGTCTTCACTCTGCAGCAAGTACAAGAACACACACACGTCTGCACTTCACTCACAGTGAGGACCCTCACAGACATAATATATTTCCTAACATCTTACCCTAACCTTAATCATGACGACTACATGTCTAACCCTCACTTTTCCTTAAACCTAACATTAAAACTAGGTCTAAACCCTTTAAAAGACCTTTAAAGATGTGTTTATATGATTTTTGGTCCTCACAAAGCCACCAATAAAAGAAGACTCGCACACACAGCCTTGTCCAGATCTGACACTCGCTTTGTTCTTGGACTTTTCTAAAACCTGTTCCATGACCAATTGTCAGCCACTTACTCAGCATGTGCTGCTCTCATCTCGTCTAATCTTATCTAATCTAATCTGTCCTCATCTCATGCTTTTAGGCTTCATTAGATGTTTGTGTGGAACAGAAGCAGAGAGAAGCAGGGATTAGACAAGTGTGTGTGGCTGGTCTTCCTCATGTTGTGGGGACCTAAATGTGTCTCCACACTCACATTATGGGGACTTGTCTTCCTTATGGGGACAAAAATCAAGTCCCCATAACGTAAATGACTCCATTTTAAGGTGAAGACATGTTTTAAAGTTAGGCTGAGGTTAGGGTTAGGTTAAGGTTAGAGGTCAGGGTTAGGGTTAGGGCACTAGTAATTATGGTTAAGGTTAGAGTAAGTCTGCAGGAAATGAATGGAAGTCAATGGAATGTCCTCTGAAGTCATGGAAACCAGTGTGTGTGTGTGTGTGTGTGAATGTCAGTAGACTAATCTGTGTGTCATTTTCTAATTATTATCATTCAAGGCAACTTAAAGATCCAATATTTTTGTCTTAAACATGGATTAAAACTCATGAATATTTGCACAAAATTCAGAAATGATGAACATTTTGGCTCAACAGCGCCCCCTAAATTCCACCCAGGAAACCTTTAGTCCTGTATGTGTCAAATTTGGTAAAATAAATATCAGCAAAAATGTCTCTTGGTCCTAAACCCAACATGAAATCTGCCAGATATTTGAATTTTATGGTCATTTTTGGTGAAAAGGAAGTTGTGGAAATGAAAGAATAAATTTATTTTTTGTACATAATCCTTATTATCCTCCTCTTGTCAGCATAAATGGATTAATAAAGTAGTTCTGATTCTTGATTTTTGATATACACGTGTATACAAATTCAGCTGTTCCTATTAAAGGAAGAAGAGCTGACAGAAAATACTCCTCCTCCTTTAACAGTGTTTAGATATTTATGGGTTTTAATAGCAACAGTGTGATGGTCATATTGACCGACCTCCTCCTCCTCCTCCTCCTCCTCCTCCTCCTCCTCCTCCTCCTCAGACATAATGGCCGCTTTAAATCGCAGGGAACATCAAGTGTTTCCCACAGAGTGAGTTAGAGTCAAATTAACATGGAGATAAAGGTCAGCGGAGGAAAACTATCCCTCCAGTGACGGTCAGACGTCAGAAGGAGGAGGAGGAGGAGGAGGACGAAGAGGAGGAGGAGGAGGAGGCAGTAAAGACTGAGAATGATGGGTGGAATCGAATGTGCTCAGCTTCCATTGAAACATACTTTTAATGACCAAATATTGGGCTTTTTGAAAACATCGTGGATTATAATTATAATCTATATACTGTATATAATATATAGATTATAATATAAATACACAGTACTGTGCATAAGTCTTAGGCCACCATTAGATTTATTGTTTTAGCAATGCTATAATGACCATACTGTACAATTATTTCTCAATCACTTTCTCAAAATATGGAGAAACACATATGCAGTTTGAAAATAACATCTTTTTCAACAAAAATGCTTCTATAATATCAAATATTTAGTGTGAGCTACATTTCCACTTGAACAATAACACAACCATGGCTCTTTAAAACCTGGAATGGAACCCTAATGTTATTGGTCAAACCTGTGTTTCTCCTACTATTTCATGCCAACAAATAGCTGCTGTGAAAAAGGTCTATTATACCTGGTTTACTCCAGACATGTTGGAGCATTACATACACATGTTGCACAAGTTCAACTCACTGACAGGTTGATCATATAGTAGAAGACTGACTTTTAGTCACATCTTTTCAATCTGAACGCCAACGATCACAAAAGTGACATGAAAACAACAGGACTGTGTGTATAAGTCCTCATTTTCTCGTATACATGACCTACACAGCAAACAAGTTTTTCTGCTATGATTAGGCTGGAGTGCCACAGGGCTCTATTCTTGGCCCGACTCTCTTTTCACTGCACAACTTGTCTTTTCATTGCTATGCAGATGACCTACAAATCTATCTGCCCATTAAAAAAAGTGGAGGTGACGCCGTTAACTCTGTCTGTAACTGTTTCAGTGATGGTTCAACGTTTCCTCTAGTTCAGTGGCCTTAGATTTGATAAGCAGATTGACTCTGTTGTCAAAACTAGCTTTTTTCAACTTCGCCTTTAAGCTAAAGTAAAGCATTTCCTTAGCCCAGGGGTGTCAAACATGCGGCCCGTGGGCCAGAACCGGCCCACCACAGGGTCCAATCCGGCCCACATAATGAATTTGTGAAGGTTTCACATAATGAAACCATATTTTTCTGTCCCAGATACATGTGACAAACGGTTTAGTGTCTTTGTAGATCCACTATGATCTGTAAGTTTTAATGCACATGTGTAAAAAGTGGTATAATATTAAACTTACTTTTATGAAGAAATTTCAGGTTGTTCATAATATGTTTTGTAAAAAGATACTTCATTAAATGCAAAACAAAGGAAAACATTTGAGTTTCTTGTTATTTTACTGGTCCGGCCCACTTGAGATCAAATTGCACTGTATGTGGCCCCTGAGCTACAATGAGTTTGACACCCCTGTCATAACCGGTCAGACTTGGAAACAGCAGGCCATGCTCGCTTTTTAACAAACATCCCAAGTCACAAACACATCACGCCTAATTTACACAAACTTCACTGGCAGTTGGCTTGTTTTAGAATAGATTCTAAGATTTTACTGTTTGCTTTTAAAGCCATTAACGGCCTCGCTCCATCTTACTTAACAGAAATTTTAACAGCACATGATGTGACAGTTCTTTTGCTGTGACACAAGTTAAACCCTGATTTGACCTGGACGTTTTTAAAATGTATTTAGAATGGCTTTTGAAATTCAGTAACGGTGACACTTTCCCTCTGATCTATATTTTCTAATTCCATTGATTTCAATTTTATTATACTGTACATTTTTATTGATTCTTATTTTATTGGCTTAATGTATTGTTTTAATGTCTATTTTATTTCTGCTAACTTATTGACTGTCCTTATTTTTTTCCTTTTATGTGAAGCACTTTGAGTAACACGCAGATATTGTAAAGTGCTATATACTGTATATAAACACTGATTGGTTGATATGACACCTAGTGTGGTAAAGATGGGAAACTTTCCATGAGAATTAACGTGAATGAAGTAGAAGATCTTACATTTAGTTCCTATTTAAGTCAGGGAAAGTTTCCAGATTTTTCAACCCTGGATGTGACACAGATTACAGCAGAAACGCTCCTTACACTCGGGCTCATTACTCCAAAGTCTCCATGACACAACGTGTGTGGATTTAAATATTGTTGACAAACTCCTCTCAGTGAGACAGAGAGAGACGCTGGATGAAACGGCCGAGGACATAAAACTGCAGCCGGTTATTTGAAGCGGTTTTCCAGGAGTCTGTGAGCCACGTTTGACAAACTGCGCTGCTCTTACATTTATATGCAGAGCGTAAATATAGACGGGGTGAAAATAACTTTGCGGGGGTTAAAACAATCTTTGTGGGTATTTCAGCGATTGTGCTAAATTCACACAAGTGACATCGCAAAGTCACGACAGTCGCTGAAGGCAAATAAATATCCAGACGTCTTTAAGCTGCTGTGTAGGTGAGACACGTCTCAGCTTAAATATTTATGAGACTCTAAACACACACTGAGGTAAACGTAACCACCATGGTATATATTGTCCTGTGTACAGTGTTCAACTGTGAGAGGCGATATTCATAGAGTGCAGATTGACTGTCGTCATAAGCTCTTTGGTCTTTAAGCTTTTAAATCTACAGAAGCCTCTTGAGGACATAAAGGCAGGAAAAAAATACTGTCAATCTACATCTGCTTATATCATTAAATCTAAAGAATTGACTGTTAGACAGACTTTTCTAGTACAAACTCTCCCACACCAAAGTCCATAGAGAAAATCAGTGATTTTACATCACAGCACACAGGAGCTGTTGATCCACTGCTGCCTCCATCAATAAGTTTAAAAGTGTTATTTTGTGAATTCAGCGTTTTAAATCCTTTGTTTAAATTTACCTCAGTGACACAAAGTGACCACACGAGGCAGCAGTAGACCAGCAGCTCCTGTGTCCCTGTGAGCTAAAATCACTGATTTTCTCTATGGACTTTGGTGTGGGAGAGTGAGTGGATTACAAACTGTTTAAAGATAAGATGTGAAGAAGAAGAAGTGAAGACAATAGAAATTGTAGATTTAAGTTTATGGTTTGTACACCTTTTCAAGGTCAAATTAAAGCACTTTTGAGGTTATTTTTCAGACTTTTTTCCAGCATCTTGCAGCTTTGGGTTAGGGTTAGGGTTTGTCTGTTTAGATGACCCAACCCACTATGGTCATTGAAATAACGAAACTGACAGTAACGATACATACGTTGAACAGAATCATTTTAAAAGACAAAGTAATAAAACTGGCCTGGACAAAAACTATGGTAACCTTAACTAAAACCCAGATTAAAGACACCCTGTACTGAAGCAGCACAGCAGCTGCAGGACAAACCGAGTCTCCTCCATGTTCCACAGTAGAACCTGTCAACATGGAGCTGATGTGACTTGTGCCAAAAAGTCCAAAGGACACTCTGCCACAAACCCTGTGGCTCAGCATTATATATTTTGCTCTCAACAGTTGTGTCCTCTTCATTGGTCTTCCATTAAGTCCACTTTGGCTCAAACAGAGATGGACGGTGTGATCTGACACTGATCTCACTTGACCTTGGAGTTGACCTCTGACCTCTTTGGAAGTTGTTCTGGGCTCTTGCGGCCACGTCCAGGGAGGTCGGCTGTAGGGTTAGGGACATTAAGCTGCTGGAGACGGTCTTATATTCTTGACCTTTAACCTGTTTGTCTACAATTTTCTATCTAATCTCTAACTAAATCCCTTTACTTTAGACACCTGTGATGCTAATTACTAGACACACCATAGTTGAACAAATTAATTTCTATCTTTTCTCAAATGATTCTGTTGAACCACAAGTCAAAAGCAACATCTGATTTTTATTACTTAATTTCCACAAAATTTTTATTTATTATTCCTTTGGTCAAGTTATTTCAGGACCACGGTAGGTTTTTAATTTCTTGATACAGTGATTATTTCACTCTTTCAATCAAAATAAGAGCGATTTTTTTTTTTTTTTTTGCAAAAAAGAACCAAAATTGTATTTTATAATTGTCATGGTCATTTTGACTTATTTCATTCTTCTGTCTAATAAACATTCCAAGCATATTTAAGCCCTTTATCCAAAATTCAAGCATATTTCAAACCTTGAAAACACAACACTAATGAAAGCTAAGCATTTTCAAGCATTTCCAGCACCTGCATGAACCCAATTTGAAGAATCTTTTAGTTCACATTCATGTGTACATGTTTTAAATAACATGAATAAAATGAATTTTAATGAATTCACCAAACATCTCGCGGAAATATTGTGTTGGCTAAATCAAAATATGATCAGCTGTTTCAGACACAGTATGTCTGTAAATTAGTCAAACCCTTACGCACAGTTTTGCTCTAAAATTGTGATTTGGGACCAAAGTGCGTCCACATATAGTTAAATACATAAAGTTTGGTAAACACAGCTTTGATTGATTCAAACAGTGAGGTAAAAACAAATAAAACCGATTAAAAGGAATAAGAACAATGAGACAAAGATAAAATCGAACATGTCCGACCTTTTTGGCTGTCGATAACAAAGTTGCCCTCTTCGTTTCCTGAGGTGATTTTATACGTGATCCCGTCTCCGTCAGGATCCTTCGCCAACACCGTGGCAACAAGCGTGTTGGGGCCTGCATCCTCCGACACGAATGTACGATATCTACAAAAACAAAAAACAACAACACATAAAACACAGAATCAGCACAAACAATTACGCAAATGATCTTCGTACATTCAAGAGGATGCGTGTCCTGAGGACTGCGTTTGACCAGTTTGTTTGCTGCTGAAAAACAAAGATGCTAGCATGTTGTGATTCCCACGTAAAAATTAAACTCATGAAAATGTTACATGTAGAATTATTTACAGTCCTCACAAAACTTCACAACCTTACTGAGAGAAGGATGTAGTAATTTGTGAGACAAGGGAACTGCGATCATGGGCTTGACCCAACAGAAGGTCAGCCATTTTGAATTTAGCTGCCCTTTCACCACGATAAAGTGTACATTGACCAATCTGTTTGTTAGGGCCCGAGCACTCACACCTACTGGAATTCCTGAAAGAAAAAATCTCCCCAAAGGATCACATTTTTGATGAAAAGTAATCAAATAAGTTGAATACAAAGTTGAAATAAAGCTGCACCAAATTTCACAAAACTTGGTGGAAAAATATCGCAGCCCAAAAAGAATAAAAAAAAGTCTATTGGGACCATGGCCTCAACTCAACAGGAAGTCAGCCATTTTGAATTTGGTTTCTATCTTGGCAATTTGCACATTTCATAAATGAATGAACTTGACCCAAAAGGAAGTCAGCCATTTTGAATTTAGCTGCCCTTTCACCACAAAACAGGAAACAAACAGGAAGTGGCCTGTAACTTCCCCGTACTAACTTCCCCGTACTTCATACATGAGACAAGAGATCCGTCCAGAAAACATCAGCACATGAAAACTGAGTGGGACATAGCGCCACCTGCTGGCAGGGAGGCAGCAGCGAGGGCCCTACCAATGCTGCTTGGAGTTTTATTGGTAATTATTCCTCACTGATCGGTGATAAAGTATTGATAAGTATCAGAAAATGTGAGTGAAAAACATCATCCAGGTCTTTAGTGCCTACCTCTGCATTCAGAGTATAAATAAGTATGTGCCAGTATTGTTAACAATAAATAACTACAGTTAGATGGAATAAAACGATAAAGTTGTTGTTTGTGGATCAAAATTCTGGAAGATATAAATATCACTGTATTTTTCCCCTCCATGTTAGCCTGAGGCTTCTTCTTCTTCTTCTTCTTCTTCTTCTTCTTCTTCTTCTTCTTCACTCTGACACCATGTTTGTTCTGCCTGCTGGACATCAAATGTTTGCAGCTGCAGCCACAAGAGGCCAAACTGTGACTCTGACACAAAGAAAACAGGAAGAAACAGTAAATGTTTCTCAGCTGCGATTCTGCAGGAGGTGAAAGAACAACGAGGCACATTTTCAGCGGCTCTGCCTCGACACGCTGGTGGTGAATCTCGTGTGTTTAATAATGAGACGCAGGTATCTGCTGTGAGCACGACACCGACAGCTTCCTGTTAAACCAGCTAGTTAATTACTCTCACCAGGAGACCAAGGTGTTAATCAGTTCCTTCAAACCCTGCAGAGACATGAGGAGCAGCCACAGAACAAATCAACGAACCACGACAGAGTTTCACCTCACATCGCACACTTCATCGATACAGCACACACTCGTTTCTACCACTTTACCCTCCACACACTGCAAAAACACACATTTAAGAAAGTCTATTACATCGTGTTTCTGGGAAGTAATTCATATTTTTTATTTCATTTTTTTCCCCCAAAAAAGAAAAATAATCTAATTGCATACAAATACATTACATTACTTAAATGACAGTTTAACTTTATTAAATTTGTTCCAGTTCTGTCCAGACTTTCCTCATTTTTATAGAACATTAAAGTGTAAAAATGACTGCACTGCAAAAAACAGCCCTAGTAGAAATTAGCCAAACATTCTTAAATGATGTAAATTTTCTTGTAAAGAAAAATAATCTGACAACGAGGTGAAAACTTCAACACTAGCTTGTAAATCTGCAGCCACTTTCCGACGGTAATGTTCATTAAAACGAGGAAAAACTGAGCAAAAACTAGAATTAAATCTCTGTCAAATAAAGACATATTTACTTCAAATTAGTCCTTTTTTACTTGATTAAACTGAAATTAAGAATTTGTACCTTAGAATTTCTTATATTTGCTCACACAAACCAGGAGCATAACCATTGTTTTAGCCTGTTACTGGTAATTAAAGCTTAAAGAAAGCAGTAATATCTTAATAGGACAAAAACAAATTGCTCTTTTTATGCAAAAATATGTTTTTAGCTATGTGTGTTGCAAACATTTATTTTCAAGAAAGTAAAATAAGCTTGGGGAATTTTTTGCTAGAAAAGAAAAATAAGGTATAAACTCTTAAGTTGAGCTCATTTTAAGTAAACATTTCTTACATGACAGAATTTCTTTGCTTGTGTGAAGAATAACGTTCTTACATCTTGGCTACTTTTGTCTATTGCCTGACGGAACATTGAAGGAACGTTACACTGTGGAAGTGGCTGGTGATTGGCTCACAGGTGACGTCTGAAATCGACTGTTGGTCTGTCCGATTCATGTTTCACATTGTCGTTAGAAGTCGAGCGCTGCCATCGCGTCACCGTCGTTCTGCCTGAGATCATCGCTGACGCGCCTGGACTTGTTGGGTTTCTTTGCTCTATTTGTAGAAGAGTTTTTGTGCGAGACGCTCACTTTTCTGCAGATCAATACTGGAGGCAGGTGAGGAGAGAGATTCTGCTCCGTGTTCCTTAATTGTGTCGTTCCTCTGGGGGCGTAAAGGGGGGGCATTGATCAGACGGCTTCCACTTGTAGTCTGAGGAAGCTGTTTGAAAAGATCATTCGATAATTGCTTGTATTTCTCTCACCTGAAAAAAGGCCTCTGTCTGCACTTTCTGCAGAATTACAGACACTGTCAGAACTCATCTGTGACTCACACACAGGCTCTTATTCTCGCTCTGACTCCGCAAATTGAGTCGACCTGCATTTCACATGCAGACAGAGTCATCATTATACATTCAGCATTGGCTCACAATTACAGGCCTGTGATTACGAGCAGCTGAACTGGCAACAACACGACGAGCTGAGAACTTTCTGCAATAGAGTTACAATCAGGGAATTTAGCTGACGAGTCATTTTAATGTAAATTTAATAACTGCAGTTGATTGTTTGCTGCTTTCACCAACCCTAGGGTTTTTAATCCATGAGTAAAAACTTTTTAAAAGTACATGTGTTAACATTTCTGAAAACTTTTGGGGGGAAAAGTGCATTCTTTATTAAAGGGTCAAGAGAAAAAAAATACTTTCATTGTTTTGTTTTCCATAAATAAATTAAGAGTCAAAGAAGAAAATAAATTAAAGGTGTTATGTGGGCCCTCTCAGGCCCCACCAGCAGGTGGCGCTATGCCCTTGACTCCGTTTCCATGTGTGGATGTTTTCTGGCCAGGTCTCTTGTGTGTTTTTGTGGAGATCGGTCAATGTACGGGGAAGTTACAGGTCACTTCCTGTTGTGTAGTGAAACGGTGGCTAAATTCAAAATGGCCGACTTCCTGTTGGGTCAGGTTCATGTTCGTAGACGTGTTCAGGGTCAGTCTCTTGTGTTTTGAGCAGATTAGTCAACGTATGGTGAAGTTTTAGTGTTACTTCCTGTTTCGTTGCTGTGGCCACGCCCCCTTTGGAATCTGCAAGACCTTGTACAAATTGATGTGTTTTTGTTTGTGTTTTTTTTATGTTGCTATGATTAAATCGCCAAAATGGACACCAAAATTCAAAATGGCTGACTTCCTGTTATGTTGAGGCCATGTTGGTCTGCGACATGTTTCCTCCAAGTTTCATGAAATTTGGTGCAATTAGTTTCACCTTTGGAGGCGCTACTGAGCCATTTTGCACCACTGAACCTTATTTTGTAAAATTTTTGGCCTGTTCTGATTTGTGTGCCAATTTTGTTTGTTAACACACGAGTTAAAGTTAAAGTTTAAAAACTGCCGATTGTCATTCTCAGTTCCGTGCATATCTTTTTATATCTTTTTCCTGTTTTATAAACTTCAACTACCGTCTCCTGCAGTTAATACTTCTTTTACTTTCTCCATGGCTCAGAATCCAGCAACGTCAGTACAGAACTGGATGAAACATACAGGGGAAACTGTCAGGAGCCCAGAAACTCACTGACCTTTTCTACCAGCAAACAGATCACAGGCGAGGATGTTACATGTACTATCCATTTTAACCCATGTGTTAGCTGTTATTGGGCCAAAACCTCCAGGGTATGTAAACCTTTGAGCAATGTTTTACAGCAAAAATTAAAGTACAGTCATTCACTTTTCCAATACTTTTTGAGGAGATGTGCTGAATCTCCCATGTGCTGTTAAACAGAGCAAAGAATTTTTAACACAGCTTTTTCAAATATCCTACTTTTATTTTGGATGCTTCCATTATGTGACTTTGCACACAGAAATGAAATGAAATGTGTGAGCATCAACAATCCTTTTTCTCAAGTCTGAACTGATTTCATTTGTTTTTGGCATGATGTTTTCTCAAGTGACAGCTCAAACCCTGACTGAAGATTTTATACTGTGTGTAAATTAGGAGATAACCCGCAGTTTTAACTAGATTTTTAAAGTTTTGATCATTACACAGTTGAGCACATCACTGCACAACAGTGGTTTGTGCTATGACTCAATAAAAAGGTCAGTTCTTAAGGGGGCTAATAATTTTGACCCTGGTAGTTTTTGGTTTTTGTGGAATAATTTAATTTCTGTGTGCAAAGTCAAACAGTGGAAGCATCCAAAATAAAACGAGGATGTTTGAAAAAGCTGTTAAAAAATTCTTTACTCTGTTTAATAGCATGTGGGAGATACTTTTAAAACAATGACATTTTCATGGGGGGGATAATTTTGTCCTCAAATGTACGTGCTATAATTTAAGTAAATGTAATTGCATTGCTGCATTTCTAGTTTGTGGACAATAAGAAAATCATAAATAAAAATCAATAAAAGTAAGAAAAGTGTAATGTGACTGTAAAAACTTGAAGCTGAGCATGAAAATGATGTTGTAATAAATAAAAAGAAGTGTGTGGCAGATGTTTCCCGTCAGTGAAAGCAGACGATTCTTTTTTGAGATGTTAAAAGACACATAAAGAAGATAATGGTTCGCTGCCACGGCAGAAATTCAGGTTGCATTCCTGAGGTTAATCCTACTTGACACTTCAATCACCTGCACGTCAACAAACACCACCGGTGTTTTTATGCTTCGAAGCAGAAACTCGTGGGTGTCTTTTTTTGGTGTGAGAGGAGAGAGAGCGCGAGACGTCTTCCACAATCACACCGCTGCTCCACCGCGCCTCTAATTTGGTCGGATCAATGCAGCGATCAATTGAAAAATGCCTCAGACATACACCACCACACACTAATTACTTTTTAAAAGCTTCATTCTTTTACTTCTTTGTGTTTTAGTTCTATTTTCACTCCGCTGATTGTCCCTCGAGGGGCGGAGCCTGATGTCACGGATGAAAATTCACCTCTGAATTTAATCACCGACTTCACTTCAGTTTGTCCAGAGAAGGAGGAGGACGGAGGAGGACGGAGGAGGACGGAGGAGGATGGAGGAGGACGGAGGAGGAGGACGGAGGAGGACGGAGGAGGGAGCTCATCCACACACACTGTGTTTTTACATGAGGCATGACTTCACACACACACACACACACACGTATGTATAATTCATGTATGTAAATGACAGAAGTGGACAGAGACGGAGGCTGAAGTGTGAGCAAACAGAAGGAGAGCTGTCAGGAAACACACTCATCGCGATGCTTCACCACTCGTAAATATTCAACATGTGCTCCACTGTGAAAATGTTCCCAGTATTAAAACATATTTTTTAACTTGAATTTTCCTCTGGTCTTGAATATTGTCCAACGCATCCATTTTTCTTCAATCTGAGCTTCCTGTAGTCATATTTGGCCTGTCATCTTTCCCATTATATAGATTTCTTCTCAAATCTATGTCCATTGATTCAGCTTATAGGAATATTTTAGCCAAATATCTGTCCTTTGATTGGATATTTTCTTCACAAAAGTTACACAGATACAGTACTGTACAGGACATAGGGATCTTATACCCACTTATTTTCACAAAATGAATTATATATAATTTTCCAAAACTCTATTATTGACCTGCATTCAATTTTCTGCAGACTCTCCAGCAAGGTTTTCTCTTCATCTTTGGTGAATTAAAGAAACGTATAAAATTTTTCCAGAACTTCCTCCAGAACCAGCGGTGTCTGCTCAAGTCTTCTAATAACGTTCCAAATTAAAATACCCTTTGTTTCTGCTGCTATGATATCAAATAAGCATTTGAAAACATATGTATCACCTGCTGGGAGGGATATATGTTTATCAGTGTTACTGGTCTGTGCTCTATTCTAAAATCTAGTTAAAACTGCCGGTTATCTCCTAATTTACACACAGTATAAAATCTTCAGTCAGGGTTTGAGCTGTCACTTGAGAAAACATCATGCCAAAAACAAATGAAATCAGTTCAGACTTGAGAAAAAGGATTGTTGATGCTCACACAGCAGGAGAAGGGTTTACAACGTTGTCACAGCGTTTCCAAGTGTCAAGAACTGGAGTGAGAAGCTTCATCAAGAAATTCAAAGAGAGCCACACAATACAGAACAAACCTGGCAGAGGAAGGAAGAGGAAGATTTAAAGACTAAGATGTGACTGAAGAGCCCAGAACTAGTGACAAGACACTAGTGAAGGACTGAGACAAGTCAGGAAGTGTAGTCTCAAAGAAGACAAATGGACCAAGAAGAAGTCCACTTCTGCAGAAGAGACACCTTCAAGACAGACTGAAGTATGTTAAGGACGACCTGGACAAAGATTATTCATCCTGGAAGCAGGTCCTTTGGTCAGAGGAGACCAAACTAGAGCTCGTAGAAGCCAAAGAACAGCGTCCCCACAGTGAAACACGGTGGTGTGAGTATTATGCTGTGGGGATGCTTCAGTGAGTCTGGAACTGGGAATCTCATCAAGGTGGAAGGAATCATGAAGAAACAAGGAGATGAAAACCTGAAGCAGTCAGCAGCAAAACTGGGTCTGGGTCGTCGCTTTGTCTTCCAACACGACAATGACGATCCATGCCAGAAGACCAAGGTCCATGCCAGAAGACCAAGGTCCATGCCAGAAGACCAAGGTCCATGCCAGAAGGCCATCAAATGTGGAGGAGCTGGAGAGATTTGCCAAAGAAGAATGGGCTGGGATTCCTCAGGAGACAAACTACAACAAACCACTGCAGGCTGTTATCCAGCAACAAGGAGACACAAGTGACTGTTAGCATCAGGGGGACAATCATGTTGACCCTGGTAGTTTTTGGTTTTTGTGGAATCATTTCATTTCTGTGTGCAAAGTCACATAATGGAAGCATCCAAAATAAAAGTAGCATGTTTGAAAAAGCTGTGTTAAAAATTCTTTGCTCTGTTTAACAGAAATACTTTTAAAACAATGACATTTTCAAAGCGGATAATAATTTCGTCTACTGTTTATACTCCTGTGTGTCTGTAACGTTTCAGTGGACATGTTTGTGCATGTGATCATTGAGCTCATCCGTTCATTGGTCCTGCAGCTTCAGCGACTTCAAATGTCTATATTTGATATAAATGGGCTTTTTTGTAACAAAAAGCTGCTCTCGCTCACTCACTCACACACACACACAGTGTGAACACAGGCAGAACATGCTAGAAAAGTGCTGGAGGCCTCTGAGGACAGTTTCCAGGGCAACAGGCAGGTGATGGCAGGTGTAAGTAATAGAGTCCTGATGGCAAAAAAGTGATGGCACATTAATGAAAGGCAACCAGGAGAGACAATGTGTGTGTGTGTGTGTGTGTGTGAGTGAGTGAGTAGATGAGCGAGTGAAAAACATAATGAAACAAAAAGTTGTTTTTGTTCTTTGTTTTCTCCTTTTTGTCTGTATGGTGTAATATTTTTGGACACACACACACACGTTTGCACTTCTATCAGAGTGAGGACCCTCATAGACATAATACATTCTCTAGCCCCTTACCCTAACCTTAACCCAAACCCAATTCTAACCCTAACCCTAAAACCAGGTCTTAACTCTGAAAAAGCCCTTTAAATAAGTGAGGACCAGTCAAAATGTCCTCACCCCTTTTGTCTTTTTGGTCCTCACAAAGATACCCATACAAGAACACACACACGCTCATTATCACATGCTTCTGACTCAAAGAATCAACGGAAATAGGCCAGATTTTCTGCCTGGATAATGATCCATATTTTATGACCATTCCTCAGTTTTCTTCCACTCTGCTCACACGTGCATTGACCACACATGCATGTAAACACATGCCCCACCCCCTCCCCCAAACACACACGCACACACACACTGTTTTCCATGTCTTCACCTTAAAATGGAGTCATTTACGTTATGGGGACTTGATTTTTGTCCCCATAAGGAAGACAAGTCCCCATAATGTGAGTGTGGAGACACATTTAGGTCCCCACAACATGAGGAAGACCAGCTACACACACACACACAGAACAAACCTCCACTCGTGTGTTTCTGAGTCTGTTCACAGTAACAGAGCAGAAGTAAATCTGCCTAAAGGACCATATATTCTGACCAAATATTCAGCCATATTTTCCTCACTGAGCTCGAGCAGTGACAACCATTTAATTAAATGGGAACGCTGAGTCAGCGTCAGCGTCTCCTCCCACATTTTTCAGCTAATTTCAACAAATCATACATCAAAAGCTTTGGCTCATTCAAATTTGTATTTCTTTAAAATTACAAAAAAATTTGTCATTTTATTTTAGTTTCTAGCTTCATATTTTTATCTCCGACACAAACAGTGTTCATCTGTAAAATCGATCACTAAATTAATAAGCAACTATTTTGATAATCGCTTAATCGGTTTGAGTGGGGGAAACTTGTTTTATAGTTAAATCCAGTTTCTGTGATTTTTCAGCTTCTTAAATGTGAATATTTTCTGATTTCTTTGCTCCATAAAACAAAAAAAATCATTTTGGTTTGTGGACAAAACAAGACATTTGATAAAATCATCATTTATTTTAATTATTAAAATCACTGATTAATCAACAATCAAAAAAGTTGATGATAATTAATTTAGAGATCAATTAACAATCACTTATCTACCTATAGATTATTACAGTCCTGGTCCAAATAATTAGGTTTATAAGTGAAGATTTTGTTGTATTAAACTGTCCAAGCCGGATTTCATTCATTCATTCATTCATTCATTCATTCATTCATTCATTCATTCATTCATTCATTCATTAATCCATAACAGATTTATGTGTGTGTGTGTGTCACTGTTTTTGTGGCTGCTACAGTGCAGCGTTGAGGGAAACAGAAGAAAAACTGAGTGATTAACTGAGTTATTATTAGACTGTCAGTGACGGTTAATCAATATCACCAAAACACACACACAGGTTTGTGCAGCTATTCTTCTCAGGACTCTGCACTGACTTCCATTCGTTTAAACAGACTAAAAAAGTCTTATCACTAACCTTAACCATAACCACAATTCCAATCTTAGTCCTAAACTTAACCAGTTCCTCAGAAATGAGGTTCTGCCTCATTAGGACCAGGTTTTGGTCTCCGTGACGAATAGTGGTCCTGACAAGGTCAGTGTTTAGGACAGAAATGGTCCTGAAGAGGAAACAAATACAAGAACACACACAAACAAAAAGTGATTCACTGACTCATTCACTCACTCATTCATTCATTCACTAATTCACTCACTCACATTCATTCATTCACCCACTCACTCACATTCATTCACTCATTCACTCACACTCATTCACTCACTCACATTCATTCATTAACTCACTCACTCACTCACTCACTCACTCACTCACTCACTCACTCACTCACTCACTCACTCACTCAGTTGTCTTCCCACTCCAAACATCATAAACACATGTACATCAGATGCATGAACACACTTTATAAGAACCAACACTGACCACACACACACGCACACACACACACACACAAAGGGAGGACTCTCATAGACATAATACATTCCCCTTACCCTAACCCTAACTTAAACCTAATTCTAACCCTAACCTTAAAACCAGGTCTTGACCCTGAAAAAGCTCTTTAAAGAAGTGAGGACCAGACAAAATGTCCTCACTTTGTAGGTGTTTATACGTTTTTTGGTCCTCACTCTGCAACAAGTACAAGAACACACACACACACACACACAGTCCTCCTGAGGCTGCTGGTGGACACGGCTGATTGACCCTGCCTCACCAATCTTTCCAGCTCTCTGCCAGAAAATCAACCAATTAATGGAATGCAGGCGCCACAGCGGCCCCGGGTGGGAGGGTGTTGGAGTGGGGGATTGTGGGTAACGGCAGCTGTGAGGAGCTCTGACCCGACGAGACCAGACAGTCAGTCTCTCTGTGTGTTTTTACAGAATCCATGTTTTCATGTTCCAAATCCAGAGTTTTGTTACGATGACGTCGTCACAGCTGCTTAATCCACCGCAAGAAAATTCAGCCTTCTTCATATAGACCGCAAAGTGGAAGTAACGGTTCCATAAAGTAGAGTGTCACTTCCTGTTTTGGTGCGACACTTCCTGTGTACGTTTCTTAACAATGTCATTGAAACACTTGAAACTGGCTCCGAGTTAGCACTGGTCATTACCAATCTCTGATGGTCCACGGTCGTCATAGCAACGTCAGCCTCTGACTTTCTCACACTCACCAGCAGGGGGAGTCAGACACTAGGGAGCTTAGAATGGTGCCTGACATGCTAACAATTAGCTGGCAGCTAGTAGCTAATCATTATACAGTGTAAAATACTAACTAGCAAGCTGACAGAGGGCATAGCACCCCCTAGTGTAGCAGAGGACACATTTTATTCAATAAATTAATTTCCTGCATGACACGATTTGTCAAACGTCCTCATGTCGTATCCAAAATGGAAGCTAAAATGTAGCTAAAAAAAGCGCAAATGTTGGCTAAAACAGCAAAATTTATAGTTAAAGCAAACTGTGCAATTGTTCAGCTCTCACTTACATATGTTGGGAGAACTCGGGCGCCTCATCATTGACGTTAGCCATTCGAATGCGAACTGTCGTCGTACCCGTGCGCGGGACCTCCCCCTTGTCGATGGCCATCACGACAAACTCGTACAGATGGTTTGGCCTCTCGTAGTCCAGATGTCCCGCGGGGAAGATGGTGCCGTGAGGTGAAATGGTGAAGTCCTGACTCAGCGTGTAATACGTCAACTCGGCGTTTTCCTCCGAGTCGCAGTCGTTTGCCGACACTAAAGACAGAAACACAGAGACGGACAAAAGAAAGACAGAAGTGAGACGCATCAAACTAGGGCTGAAACAATTCCTTGAATAATTTTAGTAATTTGATTACTAAAATGACTTAAGGCAAATTAAGTCGAGTAATCAGTATTAAATACTGTATAACATTTCGCGCATATGGTTATTTCAGCTACACAATGCGCTCACTTGAGAGGACGTTCCGCTCAGATGGTTAATTTTTGGACATTTCTCACACTGTTAAGTGATAAAAATCACTGCACATGAATTAGTAATCTATGAATGGATGATGCGAAGGTAAATTGCTGTGTGTAGTCCATTCATACAGTTGTTTTGAATTAGCAACCTATTAGCTTATCAGAAAATAGTATTTCTTGTTGAAGTCTGAAACTAGGTTTCCGTTGCAAGTACTCGTTCCACGAAAATATTCGATAGCTGCAGCCCTACATCAAACTAATGGAGCTTTTCCATCATACAGTTTTAGCACTACTTGGCTTGGCTCTACTCATGTTTTCTAGTGAGTGATAGAACCTGGTACATGGTACTGTTTTAGCACCTGCTCTGTGAAGGTTCCAGTCGAGCTGAGCCGATACTACAACGTGACGTGGACAGACTGCCGGCCAATGATTGGTCAGAGAGCGTCGTCACTGAAAGAGTCATGAGCGCAAAGTCCGACACAAGAATCAAAGCGAACGATGGCGAACTGTAGATCAGTTAAAAAGACTTAAAAATGATCCCTGACAGTCCCTGATTCGGACTAAGACAGACCTGTTTATAGCAAATACAATCTTCCATAAACATGACAAAACTTATACTGTGTCAAGATGTCGCTGACTGAACCATGTTACATTTAAATTCCTGCCAAATCCATAATCTGGATCAGATCTGGTTGAATCTGAGTCTGATGGTAGAGAATCTGATCCTGCACACACACACCAAATTTCGTTAAAATCTGATGATTTTTGACAGAATTTCTTTTGAGACATTTTACGGTTTTTGCCCATTTATATGAGATGGGGATGTCTTGAAAATGTGATTGTTTCTGTGACGTCATCAGTGGGTTGATTCTCACCAAAATTGAATGGGAGCATTCTTGGGCGATCACCTACCCATTAGGAAGAATTCAGACTGATCCAACAAAAACTTGCAAATGAACCCACACGGATTTAAAAAATGGATGTAATGATTTTGGAATTCATTCGTGTGAAAGCAGGTTTTGTGTGAGTGTGTATGTGAGTGTGTGTGTGGGAGCGGATACACGTAAGGTGGATTGGGAATTTTCTCATTCTTGTTAGAGGAAAATATGTCTATTCAAATCCCCGGTGGTTTTCTCTTTGTTTTAGCCAGACAATCAATTTGTAGCCGAGTGAATCCCGACTCTCCCGACGTGTGATGCAGAGACAGAAATGTTGCCGACTTCCATTTGGTTTCATAAAACGAAAAGAACAAAAACAAAACCTGACTAAGTTTTTTCTTTTTGTTATTAATGTGAGAACAGATTTAGCCTGAGTTTTCTCCTTGTCTCTCACTGAAATCTGCAGAGCGCTGTATTGTCATAAACCAAGTAATGCTTGAGATGTCAATTCAATTTTCTGAGGAAACCCAAGTGGGACCGAAAAGAAAAATGGGGAAAATAAGATAGTGAAGTATTGTGTTGGTTTGATTGCTTTTACAGCATGAACATCTGCCTCCACTCACTGTTCTCTGTCACCACCTTTGCAGAAAATGTCGGTGTTTTGGCCGAGTTTGAAACTAATTTACAGTGACTGTAATAAGCACTTTCCGACCGTTAATTCATGTTTTAACTAAACATTTAACAGTGATATTCAGATCAATTAACATACCAACTTGTACAAGCTAGTGGTAACAAGTAACACAGTAATTACTGAATTAACATTACTTAACTATAATTAAGCATTTATTAACCGTTGTTAATCTTTATTAAAACCACACAGATACTAAAACATTTGCACATGTTTCCCACTTTAAAATAAGGCACAAATTGAAAGGTAATAAAGGTTAATAAATGCTTAATTACAATTGTGTAATGCTTATTCTGTACTCCCACTAATAGTTAATGGTTATTACTGTCTTAACCAATGTTACTAGTAGCTTCATAAACCCTTAAATACTGTATATATATACAAATATTTATAATGACATGAGACAAGATCTGGTCTAACTGTTGCATTGCTGTTAATCATTTTTATTGTATTTAATAAACGTTATACACGTTGATTTATTATTTTTTAAAAAGTCACTTTTCTGTTCAGAGAAGGTCCATGAACATTATTTTGTATCATGAATATATTTTTATTGTGAAGTACCTGTATATCGTTCCATATCGAAATAAACATGAAATATTATCATGACTATTTTCACTGTGATATCACTGGATTTTTTTTCTCTAGACCCGCCCCCTTTGGACCAGGCTAGATGCTCACTGGCCAGAATCTATAATTAGCTCAATAACAACATGTGAACAATATATCAAATGTACTCTATTAAATAACGTGATAGTTAAAACGGAATATTTTATCATATATGTTTTAAAGTCACGGTCCATGTTTTCATTACCACATGATATTAAGAGGAGGGTCAGATTTGGCTCACGTGCCACGGAATTGTGGTCACCATACAAACGGGTGAAACCTGGAGATGAAAACGTAGCACGATTTCATTTCCAGTCTGAGGAAATAAAGGTGGAGTGAAGAGCAGCTGCTTCTCTGCGGCGGCGTGACGGAACAAGCTCTCGTCTGATGAAGACGCAGGCAGAGAAAATGGATTGTCCAAGTCGTGCGCGTCCATTCGCGGTGGTCAAACACATGTCACACACACACACAAGAGTCAATATTTAATTTACTAAGTACAGATTTGTTCTCTTCGGACTGCAGAGTATCAGCTCTTATTTATCTATTTCTCAGCGAGTCCCTCTGTGGATCAGCACTGTTGCTCTCCTCTCCCCCGCCCCGCAGAGTCTCTTCATCCCAAAATGATTTCGTAGCGAGGATGGAAACTGCATCACATCTCGATGGAAAACACAATAATTGGCTTCCTTGGTGCTCTGCACTTTCTTTTCCAACTTGGCAAAGTGCACACTGGTCCACTCTCATGATGGAGCTGATTATAAGATCACCAGCACACGATTTATCAAAACCATGCTGCGTGACTTCTTACCCTCCCTGCTCGCTTGAATGCAATAGTCTGCATTTTAAGGTGCCAAATAGAGTAAAAAAAAAGGGCATGAAAAATAATCTTGTGTTTTTCTAGAGGTACTTTGTCCTATTTTTCAAGGATTTTAAGAAACCTTTGTGCAAAAATTGATCAAATTTACCTTTTTTTACACTAAAGCTACATCTATACTACAGTGTTTTTATTTTAAATGGTAAGTGAATGTATATTATATTATTTTAAGAGGTGAAGCACTGACTGGTGTGAAGGTCCGCTCTGATTATCAACATCTCAGTGTGTTTATATGTTGTTTCTTTTATTTTATTCAACATTGTATTTTGTACCGTCTTTATACTTTTGTACTGTGACCTTGTGTGTCCTGAAAGGTGCCTATAAATATATCATATTAAAAAATAAACGTAGGACACAAATAAACAGTTAATGTTGTCCTTCTTTCAGTAAATGTCATGTTTTTAATTAATGTGTTTTCAGTAAATGTTGTGTTTTCAATTAGTTTGATCTGATCACGTCCGATCACAACATGCGGAATCACATCAACATCTTGGTGTGTTTTCATGTTGTTTCTTTTATTTTATTTAACATTGTATTTTGTACCGTCTTTATACTTTGAACTGTGACCTGGAGTGTGTGTAGAAATGTAAATGTAGAATATCAATGAAATAGGCTGCAATGATCAGCTGTGACTGGTGTTTTTGTGGCTCAATTAGGTCAAAAACTTTGGACGTGGAAAGAGACGTCCGTCGAGTCCAACAGACAAATGGTATATTACTATTATTATTATTATTATTATTACGACTTTGTGTCATTAATCACTTTACTAAATTTGATTAAAGAGGTGTTTAAAAACTAGGTTTTCTGGTCTGTGAAGGCCACCGTAGTTCCGTTTGTTACAATCCGCAGTTTCACCATTAGACGTCACTAATTCTTACACACTGGAGCTTTAACAGTCACACGTTAGCGTCTTTAAAACCTCCCATTACCGGCAGTTTGTTGTTGTTGTTGTTGTTGTTGTGATGTTTTTATTCTCGTCCTGAACAGATTTACTTTGTCCTGATGTGGTTTTCACCACGTCGCGAGTCGTAGCGTTTCTCTGTGAGTTCGTTTGCTGCGTGCTCTCTGCTAATTACTTCAGTTGGCAGAGGGATTTTGTTTTTTTGTTGTGTTTTGTTTTGATTCATAGACCTCAGGACTTTTTCACACTCACTGAAACAGTGACATGGTTCGACCACAAAGCACTCAACTACTCCCACGTTCTCTCTCTCCCTCTCTCCTTCTCTTTCGAGTGCTTTATTGGCAAAACATTCCCACAAGGAAACACTGACTAAATAAATCAAGGTTAATCAAAATCCACATTAATTAGCTTTTTTCTGTGGTGACGTTAAAAGTCATGAAAGAAAACACATAGAAAATCTGTGACATTTTCAGGTAAAGTCGTCGTGTTTTCAGTTAATGTCGTCGTGTTTTTTCCTATTTGTGGTAGTGATTTGCACTTCAGGGCCACAGACATATTTTTTTATTTCTTATATTTAAGAGTTGTAAATCGTGCTACTGCTGTAACACAGTCATTTCACAGTTTTTGGGATCAGTAAAGTACATTTATCTCCCCGTCTATTATGTTGATACCTGACAAACGTGATCTTTGTGGACCGAAGCGAGCAGCCCAGCATTGTTACTGAACTTTACGTGGTTTTAAGTCTATTATGTAAACACTGAGCGACTTTTATAATCATTTAAATTTGCATTTAAAGGTGGTTCAGTAAGATATTTTTCCATGCAAAGTTAAACAAGATATTTTTTAATCACTTTACAAGGATTTTGAGGACATGGAGATCCGTGTTTCTTAAAGTTTATCCTATTGAAACAACAAAAACGTCACTTTTATCTGTTTAATAATGAGTCAAAATGGGAGAAATCTCTCTCCATCTCTGTCTTCAGTAAATATAAACAATCATTTGACACAAATAAGGAAGTGAGGAGTGTGATGTCAGAGATGCCCTCTCTCTCTCTCTCTCTCTTGCTCTCAACAGGTGCATCATGGGAGGTGAGATTCCCCCCCCGCTGCTGTCCACACTTTCACCAGTATTTTTGGCGAGAAAAACAACAACAACAACAACTACAACAAAACAAACAAAGAGCCACAGATGGATCATGGGAGGCTCATAAATAATAATGTTCCAGTTTCCTGTGTGCTGGGCTGCACACAGGAAGTGATCTGTGACAGGATAAAACAGGGCTATTCGATTACAAATTTAGCTGGGCCACATTTTCAGACCAAGAAATGTAGCTGGGTCGCACCTTTTCAGCAACTGATACGCAGCAGGTGAATAACAAATTTAAAATCAACACTAATGAATGTATTGAAAAACAGCAAACATCGATACTTGTTTGTCCAGAGAGAGTTCAACCGTAAAACATCTGTTTCATGTTTCTGTGTTGACAAAGACAGATGTTCGACAGTGGGCTACCACTGCTGCTAGTTACACAACAACGCAATGCATTGTGGGTCGACTGTTGCTAGGCTATGTATATATATTATGTATATAATTTTTCTTCTTTATATAGTTTTTAAGTTTTACTGCTATATGTTTAGGATTGCTGGTGTTCATGTTTATATTTATGTAGGCACCGTCAAATCAAGACAAATTCCTTGTAATGTAAATTACTTGGCCATAAACCTGTTTCAGATTCTGATTCTGATTCTGATTCTACAGGGACTGTTACATTCACTGCCACTACCACTGTAGGAATTTCTCTACAAATGTGATTTTCTCAGGGTTTTTTGCGTGGCAGAACTACGGGCTGGGCCACACAGGGGTTGTTTCTGGGCCGCATGTGGCCCGCGGGTCGCCAGTTGAATAGGCCTGTGATAAAGGCTTCCTGGCTCCGCCCACCCCTGCTCTGCTGCTGTACACACACAAACGCCCCCCTCTGTGAAATCTGATTTTGAGTTTTGTCAAACAGCCTGTTTCAGATGAAGGACACAACAGTATAACAGTATCACAGTAGTCCCGCCTCGAAGACATCGATGTAGAAATATTCAATTTTGCACAGAGCGCCCCCTTGTGGCAACAGGAAACACCATATTTGACACTTTCATGCAGTTTGCCCACAGGGAATATTGGATCCAGCTCACATTTAGGCAAATCGTTAAAAGACACAAGTTTAATTCTGATGTTTTGCAAAATGTTGTCACCATGGCGACCATGGTGCAAAATCAGATGTTTGTGGAAAAAAACTGGAAATTGATCCTGACGGACAACAGATGCTCAAATACTCAGGAAAACTGACACAAACGTTAACAGCAGCACACCTTCAAGTCTGATGTGGATCACAGGACCGTGCACAGCCAAGTGGCTCCAAAGCGCCCCCTAGAGTATTTTAAAGCAACAGCCCAAGCAGCTGCTTTCAAGTGGCAACTCATATCAATACTGTAACTTTGTTGCTATTCATGAAAACCAAACAGAGGCAGAATAATAACATGAACAACTATCAGCAAAACTGATACTGCAGCTTTAAATTACAATCAAGGTCAAATTAAAACAGTTTTTTTCCCCCAATTAATCGTTTTATTTTTAAAAACAAACGTGTCATTTAATTGTTAATTCTAGCAACAGAATCTTTTTGGATCAGATTTTTTTAGAATTAAAGCTCAGAATTTGGGATGAAATTGTCACTTTTGGGAAGAAAAGCAAATCATTAAAACATACTGATGCTAACAGGCCAGTTTTGGCTCACAGCGCCCCCTAGACAAGATCAAATCATCAGCCCCAGCAGCTGATTTCACCTACACACATTAAATTCAGCATGTGTGTCCATCAGGATGAGATTTACAAATATTGCTGCTCGCATCTTTACTGTTACATTGTTTCTGTTCAGGAAAAACAGATACAGAATCACAGCATCAACAAAAATCCCAAAAAACTGTGTACTGCAGCTTTAAATCGCTGAAAACTTATGAAAATAAAACTTTTTTTCCTCTTATTAACTTTGATTGACCTTTAAATAATAAATACAGTGAATTTTTCTCTTAAATCACAACACGACATAAAAACAATAGTATAAGGAAAGTTTTTGTTGCTGTTCTGTTTGGAAAGACGTGATTTAATAGTGAAAATAAAAAGTGACAAAGAGATTTGTGTGGACGTCGTCTCACCTTGCAGCAGCGACGTGGCTGTGGTCACAGTTTCTGGAACGCCGTCTTTGCTGTAGATGGACTGAAGAAACTCTGGGACGCAGTCGTTCTCGTCGACGATAACAACTCGTACCTGGAGGAGACAGAGGACGAAGGACACATGAGGACGTGGAGGAAGATAATTCAGGTTTGTATGAGGTTCAAACACATAATCATCATGAACGATGGTATTTCCTGTGAACTGCTCACTCCACCACAAGAGAAAATCAGCGATTTTAAATGAAATATCCCTTTAATGACCCGGTGATGAAACTTGACAATCAAATCCTTCCTCCTCCAGCTTTAATCGTATTAAATGATCAAGATTGACTCAATTTTTTAACTTGTAATCTTCATCAAGTGCAGAAATGTACAGGAAAGACAAGATATTTCAACTTTATTCTTCATCAAGTGAAAGACGTGGGAGTTTACATTTAATTTTGTTATGATGTTCAAATCCCACATGGACTTACAGTTGAGACAGTGGTTTCAAAGAGCCCTTCATGTCTGATGCTAAGCAGAGACACAAGGAAAAAAGTGATTTCAGCCACTTAACAAAAGGCTCACTTGATAAAAATCTACATCCGTTTAAGTCTACATTTTCACATCTGTTTCTGTTTCTAAAGTTGACAGTGATATGATGAGTACAATGTGTACAAGTTCATGTAATGTAAGTTTTTGTCACATTGTCTCCCACACCAAAGTCCATAGAGAAAATCAGTGATTTTACATCACAGCACACAGGAGTTGTTGATCCACTGCTGCCTCCATCACTAAGTTCAAATGTCTAATTTTGTCACTTCAGTGTTTGAAATTCTTTGTTCAGATTTACGTCAGTGACACAAAGTGACCACACGAGGCAGCAGTGGACCAGCAGCTCCTGTGTCCCTGTGAGCTAAAATCACTGATTTTCTCTATGGACTTTGGTGTGGGAGAGTGAGTGGTTTACAAACTTCACTTTCCTGTTGGAAAAGTCTGTCTAACAGTGAGATAAAGACGTGAACATGTTGTGAAGATATTATAGACTTAAGCTGGTTTTTGTTAGGTGTCTAATTGTCAGTACTCCATACAATCACACTGCTAAAAGCCCAAACTAGCACTTTAAGTCAGCAGAGTGTGGTTTAGGATGATTCTAGAAAATCTACACAAATTTATGTCAACATTAAATGGGGGGTAAGTTACTTTAAAGAGAAGATGACAAAGACGTTTGTGAAAGAACATCATGTAAGTTCACGTTTCAGTGTTGCTGTTACAGTCCAGTCGATCACGAGTGGAAACGCTGGAGATTAAAAGTCACACTGGGTCATGAAAATGTTTAAATGTGATGAGCTCACTACTTTAGACGCCACGTGGTTTTCTCCGGGTCTGGAGTCATTTTCATGTGAGAGTGACCCAAATTAACCTCCTCCCTCTCCCAGAATGAGGCCTCATCTCGGCTGCCTCCAAACACATGCCCTCACCGTGATCTCACTGCTTTATTTTCCTCAGACACTCAAACCAGAATATAAAACCTCCTGCAGGCTTTTCAGAAAACCCCCGAGCAAACAGAGCAGAGTGGACGTACTGTATGAGCAGAGGGGGATTTGCTTGGTGGACTGGCACCTAAGACGAGGCTAAAAACTCCCTTTTCTGTTGCTGCCCTCAAACTATGGAGTGATTTACCCGTTCAAACTAGTGAACTGAATTTTACATCCCTTTTAAAGAGCCACCTCTCCCTGTCTCTCACTGCAGGAGGAGAATATTTAACCTGAACGTATGTAACTAATTTTGACCTCTTTATGATTTTATTGTTGTTTTTATTAATCTGGGACAAAATCTTACCTAATATATCACAATGTGTATAATCTATAGTCGCTATCTTGATATACATATTTCCTTTTTGATAGACCTCACTGTTTATACTGTAAATTTTGTCTATACTGTTATATTGCCATATTTATACTATTTATATCTTCCAGACTTGCCACTGTCTTTTCTTGGATGTCTTTCAGCTTGTATATATTTTTATATTTTATTTTATTCTATTTTATATTGTTTTACATCTTTACTTATACTTTTATTTTCCATGTTTATTGCTGTCTGCACTGGGGATAAGAGGGAAACAATTCAATTCTCTGCATGTCCTGTACATATGGCAGCACTGATAATAAAGTTGACTTGACTTGACTTGAACATATAAATGTGGATAAAAAGCTGCTCACATGTTGTTTCTCTGGACTCATGTAAAGTTTGAGAGTGACAATACACTGTAAATTAAAAAAATATATAATCTACTGTTTATGATCATCGTAAAATACACCTTTGATTTCAGATTAAACCTGCTTTATTTCTTTAAATTAATGGAGATTAATGTTTGTGTTACAAACAATGACTTTTTCAGAGAAACAATGACTTTGTGCAGCTTTACATATCAGGATATAGACTAAAACTAAACACACTCAGCCTTAATTTAAACTTAAGTTTGTCTGATAAAGACTCTCCTGCTGTGGATACGTGTCTTCCTGTTCAGTTGGTTCGGGCCATGAAGGCATGTTTTCTGCCTGACTGCAGCTTCCAGGAGGAATAAACACAGAAATGGACTCACAGAACAAGATCATGTGACCACACACACACACACACGCGCGCACACACACACACACACACACACACACACACATGTGCACACACACACACACGGCAGTGGTGTGTAAATACCACAGGTATTAAGTTCTGGTCTGTGCGAAGAAATTCTGTAAAGTCAGTTCATCCTTCAGCAAAGATCAGCCTCCAAGCAACGGAGAACAAAATAAAGTCTGACCATGTCAACTCCTGCAGGAGGTTTATGTTTGTTTGCCAGTGGCTGTCAATCTTAGTTTGCCTCTGCATGTGTGTGTGCGTGTGTGTTTTGTTGCAGAGTGAGGACCAAACATCATATAAACCCTACAAAGTGAGGACATTTGGACAAAGTGAGGACATTTGGACAAAGCGAGGACATTTTGACAGAGTGAGGACATTTTGTCAAAGTGAGGACATTTTGACAAAGTGAGGACATTTTGTCAAAGTGAGGACATTTTGACAAAGTGAGGACATTTGGACAAAGCGAGGACATTTTGTCAAAGCGAGGACATTTGGACAAAGTGAGGACATTTTGTCTAAGTGAGGACATTTTGTCTGGTCCTCACTTCTTTAAAGGGCTTTTTCAGGGTTAAGACCTGGTTTTAGGGTTAGGGTTAGGCATCTAGTTGTGATGGTTAAGGTTAAGGGGCTAGAGAATGTATTGAGTCTATGAGGGTCCTCACTCTGATAGAAGCACAAACATGTGTGTGTGAGGTCACATGATCTTCAATACACAGGAAAAGGAAGATTGAATGAAAAGAGAGGAGAAGTCAGCTATAATAAAGAGAGATGAGCTCACGCACGCACACACACAAACTTGCACGCGCACACACACACACACACACACACAGTGTGGGGCAGCTCCTGGCAGGTCTCAGGTTGGTTAGGTAACTAATGGTGCTGATGAGTTATCACTCCTGCAGGGAGAAACTTGGAAACTACCTGCAAATTAAAGTCATGCTCAGTGGCTCAAGTCAGCACACACACACACACACACACAGGTTTCCATGACTACAGAGGACATCACATTGACTTCCATTCATTTCCTGCAGACTTACTCTAACCTTAACCATAATTACTAGTGTCCTAACCCTAACCCTGACCCTGACCTTAACCTAACCCTAACCTCAGCCTAACTTTAAAACATGTCTTCACCTTAAAATGGAGTCATTTACGTTATGGGGACTTGATTTTTGTCCCCATAAGGAAGACAAGTCCCCATAATGTGAGTGTGGAGACACATTTAGGTCCCCACAACATGAGGAAGACCAGCTACACATACACACACACACACACACAGGTTTGTGCAGCTGTTCTTCTCAGGACTCTGCATTGACTTCCATTTAAACAGATTAAACAAAATTAACATTCTTCTTAGTGATTAAACAAAACACTAACCTTAACTATAACCACAATTCAAATCTTAGTCCTAAACTTAACCAGTGAGTTTCTGCCTCATTAGGACCAGGTTTAATGAGGCACCTCATTAAACCTGGTCCTGACAAGGTCAGTGTTTATGACAGAAAAAGGTCCTAAAGAGGAAACAAATACAAGAAAACATACAAGGGGATTTTAGGTTTTTCTTAAAAGAACACCTGCAGCGGTTTAAAGGAATAGTCCAGGATTTTAAACTGCACCAGGAACCAGCATGAGACACAATGAAAAAAACGATTTTACCCACTTCACAAAATTAATTTCTTATAAATTCTACATCCATTTGAGTTTACAATATCTTAAGAACATGTTCACGTCTTTATCTCATGAAGTTTCCTGTTGGAAAAGTCTGTCTAACAGTGAGATAAAGATTTAACGTAGATTAACTAAGTGAGGCTTTTGTTAAGTGTCTTAAATCATAATAGTGAAATGTTGGAATATGTCCTTTAATTTTCCTGCACAGACTTGACCAAACTGCAGAGACGTTCCACTGCCAGGAAAGTTCAGGATGTTTTGTTGAAAAGAAACTATGTTTATTATATTTATTTAAAAAAAACCAAGAGGATGTAAATAGCATTAATACTTTAAAAGGCTGAGTGTGCAGCCTTCTTTACCTCAACCATACGCTTTATCAATAAGCCACTTAAGCTCTGTTGTTGCCATCCAGGCCTCCATTATCGTCTCAATTGTTCCAATGTGATGGAATGACTGATACTGTAATTCTGTTCAGGAGGCAGCAAAAAGCAGGTATGGAGGCATTAAAGCTGATTTAAAGCACGGAGCATCTGTAAAAGGTTTACTCTGTCAACAAGATCAGCAAGGTGTGTGTGTTTTCCCGCAGCTGATAGGGAACGTCACACACTCGGCGTCGGCCAGTAAATCGCTGCACTGATTAAGATCGCTTCAGGCACTTTCTGACAGGAGAAAATGTTTTTAGACGGCGGTAAAGCATCACATCATAAGTACTGTTGACAGGACAGACAGCTACGCTAGAGTCTGTGGTGTCAAACAACAACAACTGTCTCCAGATACTGATGCGTCGCAAGCAAACACACTGACACACACTCTGACACACACACCGGTCCATTCCATGGTGTTAAAGTCCCTGTGGGTAAAAACTGAGATTTGATTCTTCAAATAATTTTTTTGCTGAAAATGTGCAAAGAGATGATGTGGAGAATTACACCGGTAAACTGCTTTTCGATCACTTTTGTGTTCAGGATTATTAGAGTTGAGCTTTTCCTGTGTGTACAGAGTTCCTGACGTCACATGACTCAGTTTCTATGAACCTCCATGTTGGCAGGTAAAGATGAACAGGACGGTCAGAGTTCACTGTCACTTTAAATCCACGCAGAGCGACCGAAATGCCGCAAAACTTGACAGACTGAATTTAAATCTGATCCTTATACCGCCCCCTGGTGGAGAGGACATTATTCCAGAGCTGCAGTATCCTGACATCTTCAACTTCCTGATGAACTTCCCTTCATTTTACTCCAGAGAGTCACTGAAAGTTCACAAGAGTCTGGAGGGAAACAAATGGCCGCTGGTAAAGCTACGTTAACATTAGCAACGGACAGCGTAACGTAAATAAGTGCTGTGCTAACGTTGCTGTGCAGACTAGCTCTTGGTAAATCTAGTCATGTTGCATCTTCTTTCCATCGCAGTGCGTCACCTCCACCGTCTGTGGAGATCGGCTAACATGTCCTCCCGTTAGCCTGTTAGCCTGTTAGCTTGTCTCCCACATCTATGCACCATCTTCTCTTTGATGATGAAAACAGTCGGAGAAGAGACGAGTTATCTGACATATTGTCTGATGTATGTGTTGTCTAGTACAGTGGTTCTCAAACAAATTTTTTTCCCAAATTCCACCTGAGAAAATACTGAGCAGGAGGCCGATGTATTCATCATCATCGTCTTCCTCACATATACAGTACTTCACACACTAGTATAGATTAAATTAGATTACGATGGAGCGAGAGATAAAGTGACTCTATTATTATTATGTTGTTATTTATCTCATTTTAAACGCCAGACATGTCCAAAGTCCAGATCGTGTAAGTACATACACATACAAAATGTAACTTTATGTTTCACCAAAAGATGGCAGCAGAGCTGTGGTGTAACGCTTGCTCATGACCCCTTCTGGTCAATCTCTAAAATGGCGACTGTAATTTGGAAAAGTTGACCGCGAGTGTCGCCGCTTCCTGGACACGTGGAAAGTGGAGTGTTTTTTTCACTGAAATACGGAACAACTGCGTTTGCCTGATTTACAAAGAGACTGTGGCTGACACTAGCAGTTCAGACATGCTAACACGTACGACAAGCTAACAGGAAGCGACCGCGGTGAAGCACCTAGAGGATGTTTTAACGCCACAAGGTTTACTGCTTTTTCACAAGAACCTGCGAGTCAAATGAAAATGCCACACATTTGGAGCTACGAGGTGGCGACGCTAATTGCTAAATACCGGAAATCCTTTGCCGCGGGTTAATTTATTTTAAAGATTGTGTCAAGAAAGTGGTTGGAATATCTGACCTGAGAACATTTGCCTGGCTCATAACACTGTAGCGCGGAGAACTGAAGATATTTCATCAGATATTAAGAGACAGTTGGAGGCTGAAGGAGTAGATTTTGACCTCGTTTCAGTGAAAGCATGGACGCATGTGACAACACTCAGCTGCTGATTTTTTTGAGCGTGACTGAAGAGCTACTCAACCTCCACAGTCTCACGGACCAAAAAAAGAGGAACGTATTTATTTGTTTCTGTTAGTTCCTCCGTGGATGACATGAAATTACCCGGGAATAAATTAAGTGGTTTATCAACAAAGTGGATTATCAACCCTGATCTGTAACAAAGTGAGCGAAGAAGGAGGCAAAGCTATTAGACTCAAGTTCACACAAAGCCGCCACCAGTTTAAACAGTTTCTACTCGACGTCCACGCTGAATACGGAGCAGCCTTTCTACTCTATCAGGAGGGAATTCCGACAATTCTTGGTCAAAAAAAAGGGACAATCGACGGCAGAACTAGCTGATCCGGTTTGGCTGCAGCAACATGCAGCAGTGAACCATCAATGCCTTTGGAACAAAGAAGCACTTGTCACAAAAACAGCCCAGTAACATACAGGAAATAATGATCAGTTTTCCACAGAGCAGTAGCAGCGAGCGAGCGATGAGGTATGCAGCAGACATCGCAGCTCTGGCTCAGGACTTTAAACGGCGCTTTCAGGATTTTGCAGCTATTGAAAAGGAGATCAGTGTTTTCTCCTCTGCGTTCTGCGCTGACCTCGACGATGCTCGGGATCACGGAGCTTCGGTGTGACAGCGAGTGGTGCAGTCGTCACCAACGCCTCTCTTCTGTGAACTTTTACCACCGACTCGACAAAGACAGGTTTCAAGAGATTTGAACATTTGCCAAGAACATTTGAGCTTGTTTGGCTCAACATATTTGTGTGTGGAGACATTTTCTGTTATGAACAAGACTGAGTGACTCTAACCTGCGTGACAAACCACTGCCTTTGAACCAGACCTGGTCTAAGTGCTGCAGTCCAGATCTCATTATCTCCGTTCACATTAGTGCAGGCAAGTTATTTGTTTGGGTCATCTGATTATGACTAAGTTGTAAAATCTCAGTTAATTAAATGTGTTTTGTTATGAATATATTTGGACACTCAGACTTGTGTCACTTTATGTTCTGTACTTCTTTGGTGTTACGCTCCTGTTCATGTGTTTTGAACTTAAAAGTTGACAGACAACATTAATTACCAATAATATGTAATGTTTAAAATTAACCTGAAACATGTATGTATGTCAGCTTCCTGGGTTTTTGGTAAGACTTGTTTAGATTTATGGTCCATGTGACGAATGAAAAGTTTGCAATAAAATTTCCATAAAATTGTTCTATTGTAATGTTCAAAGAATGTCAGGCAGACATTCTTCACTTCCACTTTGATCACATACCCTGGTAAAAACAACCGAACAGTATAGTGGCTAAGCTGGTGGGACACGTACCATAGTTTGAGAACCATGGGTCTAGTGTACACGTCTATAGAGGTGATTTTGTGACATAGGGGGCGTTTAACATCAGCTACTGGAGCTCTATTGGCATTTTACTGATAAAACCTGAAAATAAAATACATTAAATGCAAGAGCAGACAACAGCGTATGAAGAGTCAAAGCATTTGTTGTCGAAGCTTCAGGCTTTTCAGAAACTAACTCAGGCTTCTGACCCTGGTGACACTGGGTCCAAGAGAGTGGTCAGCGCAGGGCAGGAATGTGGCCACACAAGGCCACATACCAATTCTGTTCCTCAATTTCTTGCGTTAACTCGTTAACCCCGCGATCAGACGACACAAACTTAGGCCGATTTTCCAGCTGTAAGCGTCACGTTTCCAGTGTCAGAGATGAATGATGTGCAGTGAAGAAGAGAGATTTGGCGTCGCTCCACGCCACCCTGATGAGAAGTCTAACATTTCTGTTTTCCTGCCTCGTCTAACGTCTCCTATGACGCGCTCTAAGACATAAACATGGTGAAAGGAAGAGGGACGCTGCTGCTGCAGCTGTTTGGTGGAACAGCGACACTGAAGAACGTTACGCCGAGCTTTGGCAACAGTCGCTCTGTCTCTTTGACGTTTCCCCGAGACACCACCACGACAAACTTTTGTTTTTCAGTTCCCCAAACAAGACACAGGAAAAACCTGAACCACTGTGACTGATCGCCTGACACGAGAGCCACGGTGAAAGACAAAAACTAGTCTGATCCCGGCATCAAACTAATCTCCTTTTATTCAGTTACTTCTCTCCCAGTCCACAGAGGCCCAGAGAGCGGAGCAGCCGAGGACATATCGCTTCAGCAGGAACGTGTTTTCGCCCGAAGCCAGAGTAATGATGGAGAGCAGAGCAGATTCATCGACGCCTCCAGTGGTCGGCCGCTGTTCTCCCTCACTTCCTGACAAAATGAGGAAGTCGTCTGGAATCCCAGAGCAGCAGTTTCACACAGAAAAGTCTATTTGGCTTCGACTGAGACGAGGAGTTCATATGAAAAATAGCAAAGTGCAGTTAAGTTTGAGAATTTTAGTGCTTTTTTCGCAAATCAATGCGGGTCGACAACGTCCAAATTAAAAAAAAAAAAAAAAAAGAAAAACTGACAAAACCCAGAAGGCCAAAAAAAAAAACCCAGAGAATCATTTCAACAGCAGCAGTGAAAACTATGAACAATTACACAGCAAATGTGAATCAATAACAACAACTCCAACAGCATTTCTGCAGCTCAAGTGCTTGTTAAGCTCAATGTTGTCTCACAAACATGTGCTTATTTCATTGTTCACTCATTCATTCATATTTTATTGTGTTGCTGAGGCAGTTTAGAGTCGACTGCCACACTTTCCTGCTCCTCCTAAAAGTTCTACCTTCGACCTATTTCAGGTCTTCTCCCAGTGGGATGAGCTCGGACGACGTCATCCAGGAGCAAATCCAGACCAGATTACCAAACCAGCTCAGCTGACTCTTTAAGACAGGGATGTCAAACTCATTTTACTTCAGGGGCCACATACATGTGATCTCAAGTGGGCCGGGCCAGTAAAATAATAACATAATAAACTATAAAAATGTGCAATTTCAACAACGTTATGCCTAAATTTACCATTTACACGTGCATTACAAATTACAGATCTATAACAGCGCAAAGCATTTAGTCACATGTATCTTGAACTGAAAAATATAGAATTCCACATCATGATTAGATTCACAAATTCACCCTGCGGGCCGGATTGGACCCTCTGGCGGGCCGGTTCTGGTCTGCAGGCCATATGTTTACCCCCCCTGCTTTGAAATGAAGGAGCAGCAGATCTCAGAGCTGGATTAGGCACCACGTAATAACTTACTGTAAAACAACATGCATTTCATGTTTTAACAATATATGGATATTTAGAAAATGTGATATTTACACTGTATTGTAAGAACAAAAAGTTCTAACATGACACTTGACATGATAACATATCATGTAATGTGATACAGTTATTGTTATACCAATAGATGAAAAAAAAAAGAGCTTAAATCACAATATTCCATAATTACATTGTAATGATGGTTTTTGTTACAAAATTGCAATAAAATGGCTTGTTTTGATATGGAAAATTAGTCTGTAATTAAAGAAGAGACAGAAATAAGTCATTATTTATATTAAGGAAGGGCCGCATTAAATTAATTGGGGCGCCACAAGGGGGCCACGGACCGCGAGTTTGAGACCTGTGGTCTACACTGTCAGTGTCTTGGTTTTATTCTGTCATGTTGACATTATGCGGCGGCATTGCATTGAACTGCATTTTCCACATCAAGATCATTTTAGTGCTATTGTTGTTATTTCAAGTTAAATTTTTAAATGCTATCCATAGATAAAATGATGGTACATATTTTTCCCTCCGCCGCGATGCGACTGGGACATGGCTGGACGTCGGACACGGACGTGACGTCATGTGACGGGTTTCACGTCATGGTATGAGGCAACGTTTGGGCCAAAGTTCACATTCTTTACAAGCAAATAGAGCGAATGATGTGAAAATATGATTTCATCAAGTGAAAAACACTCGGCTACTCTGTGCGTTGACCTTGTATGTGAACTCATGTGAACCATCGGAGTGAAAAATCCACACTGCGTTCCAGTGTGAGCTCAGCGTTAGAAAAGTCACACTGTCCACGTAAGACTTGTACCTGTCACTGTGTGGTTCCTGTCAAATCCTCAACGTCCTGTTCCTGTTTCAGAGTAAAAGCATCTTTTACTCAAAGATTTCAAAGTTTCTAGTGTTGTAGTGTGCCGTTTTTAAACCACACAAAGTCCTTTGGCACGTAAATAATCTGACTGATAAATGTATAAACACTGACGTAGCTGACATATGTGGATATAAAACTGTTTCTCTGGACTTAAAAAGTTTGAGTTTGACTGTAAACTCACTCTAAAATAAAATATACTCTCCTTTTTATGATATGGATTACATGACATTACATTAAAATACACTTTTCGTTTCAGGTGACGCCTGCTTTATTTCTTTAAATGAAGGAGATTACGTGGATTACAAACAATGACATTGACTATCAATATGGTTAAATTCTGCTATAACACTTAAAATTGAAGAAATTTTATTTAAATAAAATGTAGTTGATTTACTTTATAATATATAGTGTATTTCACAAATCAACATGATGACAATCAGCGCAACAGCCTTTAAAACCAGGAAGCTTCATCACAGATACTTTATCATGATATGACAATATCCAAAATCTAAGTCCACGTCTGGTCCCATGTCACAAATCCAGTAAAAATACAGTAAAAATATAGTAGTATCCATATGTTGACCATATGTTGACCATACGTTGACCAGCTCTACTGAGAGGTCAAACCAACAAATCACCAAAAACAAGGGAACAAATGTTTTCCATAACATCACGCAGTGGAATGTCAGAGGTTTTTGGATTTACAGTATATGACTGGTTGTTTTCAAACTATTTTTCTTACTCACCGTCGTGTCACAACCGTGTACCAACCTCAAATATGTGACTTTTACCTGCAGCTAAATGATATACAAAAAACATCTAATTGGGGTTTTTCTGCCATATATCACAATTGTTGTTATTAAGTGTTACTAAGTGACTTTCCTAGTATAGCTGCGTTGATTCCATGTGTTTCTTTAAACCACAAATGAATTCAATATGATAAATGTGATGTGATTGTTGGTCACAGCACATGCAAACATGTCGCCTGTCAAAACTCATCACTGACCTCTGCCGCGCTGCTCATGCTGTCCAGGCCCTCGCTGGCTCGCACCAGCAGCAGGTACCGGTGCTGGTCGCTCTCGTAGTCGATGGGTCGGGTCAGACTGATCTCGGCCGTCTCCGCCGAGATGCAGAAGAGGCTGCTGGGATTGATGAGGAGGCTGTAGCTGATTGGTCTCTTCTGGAAGGACACGGCAGGTGTGACCAGGAAGCTGCAGGGACACGGAGGCAAAAGGTCAGCATTGACCGAGGCCAGGGCAGGTGAGAGGAGCAGAACATATTTACATAATTAAATGAATGACCTCTAAAGACGCCTGTTAGTTTGTGAAAATGGTGGAGGGAGAGTGTTTTTTTTCTGTACAGCTGATATAATTCTTCTTCTTCTTATTCTTTTCTTTTTTCTTCAATATAGGCTTTGCTGCTGTTTAAATGTATGGTACATATGCTTCAGTTGCTCATGCTCTTTTGCACAGTGTCTCTTCATCGGACTTATATTAACTTGACTACATTAGTCTCTACATAACTGGGTTTGTTGTTTTTTGCACAACCGGTCATAACATTCATCTTTACTCGGACCCAGTGTGCTCTTGTTTATATGGGAGGGGAAAAAAAAAAAAAAATTGTATTGGATGTTCTTCTTGTTGTCAAAAGAATTTCCCCTCGGGGATGAATAAAAGTACTTCGTATTCGTATTCGTATTCGTATTTGAGCCACAAACCTGAGCTGAAGAACATGCGAGGTGCAGTCCATCATTTAAAGAATATGGATTTGAGTTTTCAAATTTGCACATGGTATTTTACATAAGCAAAGAAAAACAGATCAGAATCACTTTATAACATGAAACGTTTATTGTTAAAACAACGTATATTTCACGTCATAGCGTAGTGTAAGGACGTTAAACTTCTGCATATCCTCACAGAACACTGTGGTTTGTTGTTTTAAGAATATACAATAGTTTATTTGTTACATATATTACTCTAACACTAACAATGTACATATATATTGTCAGAACAATATGCCTATGATGTTTTTAACAAGATATGTATATCATCATAAATTTTATTGGTCTTACATGTTTTACATTTTTTATTTATTTATTGTTCTTAAAGTATATTGTGGCTTATTAGTTTATTGTTTACATATATTGTTCTAACAATAACAATAAATGTACACGTAAACAATAAACTATTGGATATCTTTCTAACTTTATACGTATCATAAATAACAAAATATGTATCACATTATAAATATCACGTTACACGTCACGTTATAACCTTTGGTTCATACAGTCCCTGTATCGCATTTTAAAAGTATCCGTATATTGTTGTAAAGTGAAACACATATTGTTTTAACATTAAGTTATTACGTGGTACGTAACATGATATAAGCTATCACATACGTAGATCATGTTCTTCCAATATACATACTATCACGTTACGTGTCACGTTATAACTTTTGGTTCTTACAATGCCTGTATTGTATTTTAAAAATGTCTGTATATTGTTATAATGTGAAACTACTATGTGATACGTGACATGTATATCATGTTCTAAAATGATAAATATCACCTTACGTATAATAGTATAACGTTTTCATGTTATATATACTGTGACTTGTTACAAGAATGTACAATAATGTTTATGTTTATCCTGTTTACAAGAATGTTTATTGATTACATATACTGATATAAAAACAACTGTATCCTTTTTATTATAAATTATCACGTTATAACAATACAGTACATGTATCGCATTTTACAAATATCTGTATATTGTTAAAACGTGAAACACATATTACTTTACAATAAGTTATTACGTGGTACGTAACATGATATAAATTATATTGTGATACATATAGCGTATTCTAACGATATATGTATTAGATTATGAATATCACATTTATAAGTTATGGTGTTTACAACATTTGTATCACGTTTTAACAGTACAATGTTATAATGTGGAATATTTGCACAATAATTTGTTCCGACAATATGCTATTTTTGTTGTTATAAGAATATATGACAGTTTATTGTAATAACAATACACAAATTCTTGTTCTAACGATAAACTCTCTGCATTATTTGAACAATATACTGTATGTTGAAGGTGTTTTTACTTTGCTGATATACTTGACGGTCACTGTATCTGAATTTAGTTTTCAAGCCTGTGAAGTCTTGACCACAGACGAAACTCTGAAAGCAGAAATTGAAAACTCTCTGAAGCGTTTGGTTCACTGACTCGTACTTCTCTGTACGAGTCAGTGAACTGAGACATCACAACGCTTTGTGTTACAATGTGAATTCAAATTTTTTTTTTTTTTTTTTAAAGAAACACAGAATTATACTTCATTCCCTCGGGTAAACAAAAAATTGACCACAGACGAAACTCTGAAAGCAGAAATTGAAAACTCTCTGAAGCGTTTGGGGCCTTCGAGGTCAAACTCCGGTCACTTGACTCGGTCACTTCTCTGTACGAGTCAGTGAACTGAGACATCACAACGCTTTGTGTTACAATGTGAATTCAAATTTTTTTTTTTTTTTTTTAAAGAAACACAGAATTATACTTCATTCCCTCGGGTAAACAAAAAAAAAAAAAAAAAAATGTCAAAAGGATGTTTATCATCTTCAGCTCCAGTCTTGAAGAACCTGTGTGAATAAGCAAATGTCTTCTTTCTTTCTTTGCCTTGTTATTTGGCAGCAGTGCAAATTTCTGCGTTTTTCAAGCTCAATACAATGACCCACTTTCATCTTCTGACTGTTTTAAAACAGACCTTAAACTTTAGAACTTGGACATGAAAACATTCTCAACAGTTTTTGGCTCCCTTTATTAAAAATGTATGCGTATAAATAACATGCATAAAATTAATCCGTAATTCATTTACTGAACATCTCTTATTTGCCATTTCAAAACGATACGAGTTGATTATGAATTTGGCTGTAAATTAGTCGCTTGTGTACAAATTTGCTCTTATCGCAATTTATGTATACTGTGATTTGGCTCAGGATCATTTAACATCTTTCAAAGTGGGTGCCCATATGGAAAGTTTTGTAAACACTGGTCTAATGGAAGTGGACAGCACTTTGGGGCATTTCTGCAGCAAACTGACCTCAGTACAAACAAATGAAGACGCCCCAAAAAAGCAGTGACAACTAGTAGGTTTGTATACATGGACTGGGAGTAATGAGACATGGGTAAACATGAGTTTCTGACAGTCCGCCACTGTAGCACTGGGTAATTCAGCCATATTAACGCTGAGCTGAGTCAATGTTGGTTATTTATCATGAATCTGTTCACAATGACCATGATGAAATCAGCGTAAACAACAGACCAGACTCTTCACTCTGCTCTGGTTCAGCAAACGTGTCAGTCACACTGAAGAAGCTCCAGCAAAACAGCGACTAATGAGACCAAGTGCAGGAAACCAGTCGGAGCTCAGCTGTGTGACAGTGGAAGACACACACACACACACACACATGCATGCAGGCGTTTAACTCCATCACACTCATCCCTGATTCGACTTGGACAATTAAAGCAATCGTTCAGGTTTTTTTTGAAGAGCTGAGACACAGAGGCTCACATTCAAAACATGGCTGCCTGCAGCGACATACAGAAAAATATGTTTCAGACACTCACTTCATGAAAATGATCACTTTCTTCACCACTAGGCTGCCTTTTTCACTGGAAACTGAAGTTTGTGACTCTTAGAAAACCAGTCACTCTCCCACACCAAAGTCCATAGAGAAAATCAGTGATTTTACATCACAGGGACACAGGAGTTGTTGATCCACTGCTGCCTCCATCACTAAGTTCAAATGTCTTATTTTGTCACTTCAGTGTTTGAAATCCTTTGTTCAGATTGACCTCAGTGACACAAAGTGACCACACGAGGCAGCAGTAGACCAGCAGCTCCTGTGTCCCTGTGAGCTAAAATCACTGATTTTCTCTATGGACTTTGGTGTGGGAGAGTGAGTGGTTTACAAACTTGAGTTTCCTGTTGGAAAAGTCTGTCTAACAGTGAGATAAAGACGTGAACATGTTCTGAAGATAACATAGACTTTATCAGGTGTCCATTTTAGTTAAGTCTTTTGTTAACTGGTTAAAATCTGTTGTTGTTTTTTTTTTTTTACTTTTGTAATCATGATTTGGAGACAGAGAAACCGTTTCCTTTCACGTTTTGTGTTTGATGGTTGACTTTGGTCAAAACAAGTCCTTCACTAACAGGTGAAGCAAAATTCTGAACCTTCATGAGTTTCATGTCACAAGATTGTAACATTTGCATATTTCGCATCTATGACCTGACTTTGTATTGAGCATGAAACAGCATTAACATTTCATTTTTCATTCTAATTCACCTGAAAAGTCAGGTCCCAAAAATCAAGTCCCCATAACGTAAAAGACTTTTTTGTGTGGAGATCAATATCTGAAGGCAGTGGTGTTTAAATCTATCACACTTACAGAGCTGATCAACAGTATCTATCAATATCAGTAGCGTGTAAAAATACAGTCGTGTTCATTTTACTGCAGAAACATGAGAAATATGTCATCTTTTTCAGTGACACGAGCAGTGAAAACACTAATGTTCTAGTGTTCTACACTAGAGAAGAGATTCAGGTACAAACACAGAAGTGCAATTGCATTACATTAAATAAAGAAACTTTTACTAGTAGAACACAATGTAATTAAGTTAAGAAGTTACAGTAAAGTGTGCGTTCCGTGGGCGGCTGCTTCTAAATCAATTCTGTCACTTAGAAAAAAGTCATTTTGTTTATTACATTAACTCAAATATGAGCTGAAAACAATTTCTAAATGAAAAAAAATTGTTTTGTTTTGCCGAAAATGTCTCGTCTGCCCCAAATAGGCCGTACCATCATAGAAATATTGAATAATTAAATTATATAAGTAAATAACTTACTTTGGACCCAAAATATGTATGAAGGCATTTCTTTTTATATCATATATAAAACTTGTTTCTTTATCATAGTTTCTCTACCATAGTTATAATAAGAACTATTTCATTTATTTCCTCACGAATATTAGACGGAGAAACTAATTTGAAACTGTCAAATTGCGTTTTACAAGATTTGTTTTACAGTGTACAGAGAGATTATTTCATTCTCATCACTTATTAAGCTCAGGACGCTTAATATTTCAAAACATGTATAAACTCCCAACACTGTTTCAAACAAACAAACAAATAAATAAATAAATGCACTATTATTATTTGAACACAGAAGAAAAGTAACAAGTGAAAAGAATAAATTAAATCCACACGAAAACATATGGTGAAATATTACGAGACTCAACTGCTTTAAATTGTATTTTTGCTTTTTTCTTATCTGGAGTGTGTGTGTGTGTGCGTATGTGTGTGTGTGTGTGTGTGTGTGTGTGCATGTGTGTGTGTGTGCGTGCACATGTGACTCTGAAATAACTGGAGACGAAGTTGTTGACATTTAATTTAAGTTTGATTTATGTTCATTTAACTTCAACACATTTCATTTCGGAGGAGACAAGTTTGTTTTTCTTCTTAGTTTTTTTTTTTTTGGTTAGAACTTTGTATTATTTAAAGTAAAAATCTAAATAAAATTTTCTGTAATAAACATTTGAGCAAAGTTTAATTAAAATGTGTGAGACGAAGTGAGTTCGTCCAAACATTTTCTTTCTCACTGGAGGTAAAGACTTTATTAGTGTTTTTGGCACGAGCCTGATTTCTTTGAACTCTGAGAGACACGGTGGATCAGTGGTTGAGAGAGGCGTCTGTCAACCAGATGTTTGAGGGTTGGATTCCCTGCTTTGCTCACCAACACATACTGTGAAAACGCTTGAGTGTGCAGCAGCATGAGACTGAAGAAAGAATGAATGGATGCGTAACTATGTGAGTGAGTGAACGGGTGAATGGGTGAACGGGTGAATGGTGAGACTGCTACATGTCCGTGTGCGTGCGTGAACTCACGGCTGTCCTTCAGGCGTGTTCTCCGGGATGGCGATGGTGAAGGAGGCGTTGGTGAACTGTGGCGGTCGCGCTCCTGCCACCACAGAGACGACCGCGGGGGCGCTGCGGCTGCCCAGGCGGTCGGCGGCCACCACGGTCAGCAGGTACTCTCTGTCGCGCTGCAGCGGGAGGCCTGTGGTTCGCACGTGACCGCTCTTCCTGTCCACTTCGAAGCGACCGTCGCCACCTGCAGGTGGGAGCCACACATTACACATTTTAAGACAACGTCTTCCTTAAAGTGCACACAAGGAAAAACATGGACGAGCTGTGGAGGTCAAAAGGTCAAAGATGAGACACGCGACTTCAGGGGAATCAAACTCACAACCCCCACCCCACCCCGCCACTGTCAAGTTATATTGAGAACTGACCTACGACCTCCTACACCTGTAGAGACTACAGTACTAAATATGATTGTTAGTTGTTGCAACATTTTTATAATAATGTTACTATGAATCATAGTTTTAAATGTACTTAACATAAAATTGCATACATATGTTCGTATGTTGCAATCAAAATTATTCAGCCCCCACTGCATTTTAGATGTATAATATAAATCTATAATATAGTATTAATAAATAACAAAAGAACAGTTTAAATAGTTAAATAAAACTAATATTAGAAGGATTTTATCCAAATTCAACACTAAATCCTACTTTCAATGACAACTGCAGTTTCAAAATTATTCAACCTGCGCAATAGAATTCCTTGTAAGAGCACACATTTGTAAAGCACATGCTGTCTCAAGTATTTCCATTAAATGCATCAGACAGACGACTTCAAATACGTGGACTGTTGACAGTGATGTTTGCTTGCATGTTGTTTGCATGATGTTTGCATAATTGTCCAGAGAGTTCAGAGAGGAGATCAGTGTCTTGCACAAACAAGGAAAATGATACAAAAAGACGGCAGAGGCACCGGATGTTCTTAGAGATACAGTGAGAAACATAGTTCACATGTTTGAAGTTAAAGGAACAGTGGCTTCTCTACCTGGACGTGGCAGAAAGAGGAAGTCCTGAGGTGGTAAGGTAAGGTAAGGTAAGGTAAGGTAAGGTAAGGTAAGGTAAGGTAAGGTAATAATAATAATACATTTTATTTATTATTATTTATAAGCGCCTTTCAAGGACCCAAGGACACTTAACAAACAGACAAAAACAAAAAAGTCAAAGATAAAACAAAGTAAAACAAAAACAAATTAAAACAGATAATGGACTGACAGAGCTAGATGGAATACACTATTTTGAACAGGTGGGTTTTGAGTCTTGATTTGAAGAGGGGAAGGGAGTCCGAGTTGCGGACGTCTGGTGGGACGGAGTTCCAGAGAAAGTTCTGCTCCCCATGGTGCTGAGTCGGGCGGGGGGGCACAGTGAGGTGGAAGGAGGAGGAGGATGTGATGGAACGGGAGGGAACTATTATGTGAAGGAGGTCAGACAGGTACGGCGGGGTGAGGTTGTGCATGGCCTTGAAGGTATAGAGGAGCATTTTGGAATGTATTCTGAATTTGACCGGGAGCCGGTGAAGTTCTTGCAGGATGGGAGTGATGTGGTGAGAGGAGGGAGTTCTGGTGATGATGCGGGCAGATGAATTCTGGACCAGGTACGGTAAACTTTATTGTCCCATCAGGGAAATTTGTCTTGGGCACCGTGCTACACGTTGCTCCGCACACAGAGCCACATAAAACACGCTAATCACATAAAAACGTTACCTACTAAAACAGGAGGTTCATAACAATAACAACTCAGGTGCGCAGAGAGACGTTAAACAGTTGAAAGTGCTTGTGTTCATTGCACATTTCTCTGTTGCACTAGTTTTTTTTTTTACATTGTTCAACAGCTTGATAGAGGCTGGAACAAATGATAATTTGCGACGGTCTGTTTTGCACTTTGGTATCAGAAATCGTCTTCCTAGTGGGAGAAGTTTGTATTCTGAGAAAAGTGGGTGAGTGGAGGCTGAGGAGACTTTTGTTGCTCGTGTTATAACTGACCCGTTCTACACGTACGTTCTCGGTGGACTTGGTGGCAGCAGACACTGAGGTTTCAGTTTCCACAGTGAGAGACAGACTAAACTCTGAAGGGATCCACGTCTGAACTCCAAGACGTTCAGCGCTACTGACCCAGAAGAACCAGAACAGTCGGCTCCAATTGACTCAAAACAATGAAAATAGGGCGATGAGGTTTTAGGATTCTGTTCTGTGGAGCGATGAAACAAATCTGGGCCTTTTCAGGCCAATGGATCAGTGGTTCTGGAGAACATCCTGTCTACAGTGAAGCTGGAAACCTGCAGCACGTGGAGGGAAAGGTGGATTCAATCGAGTATCAGGAAAATCCTGGGAGAAAATATCACATCGTCTGTGAAGAAGCTGAAGCTTGGACATCGTTGGACCTTCCAAACCAGAGCTTGGCTTCAGAAGAAGACCTGGCAGATTCTAGAGTGACCGTCACAGAAGTGGAGGCTTTTGTTCATGAGGAACAGATGAAGATGCCTCGGGAACGATGACAGAAGCTGGTGTCTGGACATGCATCACGTTACGTCACGTTTTGAGACGGCAGTCGTCATTAAAAGTGACATTTTGTGTTGAATATGGAGAAACTACGTGTGATATTAACTGTGTTGAGCTGTTTGAATTGTTCTTGTCTGATGTGTTTATTACAAACAGCTGCTGGTTTAAACCTTATTTATAGTGGGGAGGTTGAATAATTTTGATTTCAATTTGCATCATCAATATGTTTTTGGTTTTTTTTTCATTGCGAACTGTGTATCATTTCATATCCTAACAAACACATTTACTCTGTGAATTATCATCATAAATATGGTTGTGTTATCATGATGGAATACCGCCGTATGATTTTAGTTTTTTCGTTTGTGTGTTTGTCTCCTTATTTAAATCAGTTTGTTTTTAAATCCAGCTTTTACTTTCTATTCTATTTTGAATTCATTATTCTTAAATCCCTCATTACTTTACCTTTTTTTTATGTTTTTAAATCACACTTTTATTGTCTGTATTGTGTTTTAATTCCATTGTTTTTAATGTAATGTTGAATTTCTCTCTGTCTCTTTAAACGGATGTTGTTTGATACAGATTTTTTTATACATGTTGCATATAAAGATCAATTATTTTGGACATTTTTTTTGATTTGTGTCCCTTCCGTTGATTGGTCCGTGTCTTTGTGGCACAAACACATGCTGCTGTTGTCGTCATATGCCGCTAAACTGAACTGAAGAAGAAGATTTATTTTATCGCTGGCGTTTCTCTTAAAAGAGTCCAAATCCCGTCTCATCTCGATCTCATGAGCCGACGCTCGCTGAGATCGTGTCGCACGCCTGTACGACACATTACACGGCTGAAATATTGATTCAGAAAACACAGAGACGCCGATGACAGGCACTTTTAGATGGAATCCACTTTCATACTTGTGTCAGTGAGAGAGAAATAATGATCAGATGAATCACAGAGACACAGACGAGCGTCGGCTGCTGATCCTCACCCTCTCACGTCCACACTCGTTCATTCGTTCACACTGAGGAAGATTTCAAAGTAAAGAGGAAACGACTTCTGGACAATGTGTGTGTGTGTGTAGCTGGTCCTCCTCATGTTGTGGGGACCTAAACCTGTCTCCACACTCACATTATTGTCTTGCTGTTCTTGTAAATGTATCTTTGTGAGGACATTTCTACAACTTTAAAGGGCTTTTTGGGGATTAAGACCTGGTTTTAGGGTTAGGATTAGGTGTGTGTAGCTGGTCTTCCTCATGTTATGGGGACCTAAATGTGTCTCCACACTCACATTATGGGGACTTGTCTTCCTTATGGGGACAAAAATCAAGTCCCCATAACGTAAATGACTCCATTTTAAGGTGAAGACATGTTTTAAAGTTAGGCTGAGGTTAGGGTTAGGTTAAGGTTAGGGTCAGGGTTAGGGTTAGGACACTAGTAATTATGGTTAAGGTTAGAGTAAGTCTGCAGGAAATGAATGGAAGTCAATGGAATGTCCTCTGTAGTCATGGAAACCAGTGTGTGAGTGTGTGTGTGTGTGTGTGTGTTTGTGTGTGTGAGGGTAAAAGTGCATGTTCATGCAGCCTTAATATAGTATATACTGTATATTTACAATAATTTTACTTTAAAATACAGTTTTACTGAATATTTTTCCATCAGAAAATGGACTTTAGGGTCAACGTGGTGTAATGAGGGTGTGAGTGACAGACAGAGAATTTTAATAAACTTCACTGTCTGGTGCTCTTAACAGCAGGAGGTCGAGGTAATGGAGTGTTGTTTCTACAACCTCACACTTACACACAATAATGCTGCTCATTATGGTCACGTATGTGTGTGTGTAGCTGGTCTTCCTCATGTTGTGGGGACCTAAATGTGTCTCCACACTCACATTATGGGGACTTGTCTTCCTTATGGGGACAAAAATCAAGTCCCCATAACGTAAATGACTCCATTTTAAGGTGAAGACATGTTTTAAAGTTAGGCTGAGGTTAGGGTTAGGTTAAGGTTAGGGTCAGGGTTAGGGTTAGGACACTAGTAATTATGGTTAAGGTTAGAGTAAGTCTGCAGGAAATGAATGGAAGTCAATGGAATGTCCTCTGAAGTCATGTATTGAGGAAATACACAGTAAGTGTGTGTGAACTGATAGCGTTGCGTAGAGAATTAACGAGAAAGTTCTTGGTGACTTTGTAACCTTCGCTTGAATAACTGTGTGTGTGTGTGTGTGTGTGTGTCCAGTATCTTGACAGATTTGAGAAAAGGTTGTCGTTCAAAAAAAGGAAATGAACAATAGCAGTTTACAGTTTTTCAGCAAATTGAATGTGTCATGAAATTATTTTCTTTTATATTAATAAGTGGCTGTTTTCCTTTTGCTGCGTCTGCTCTGCCATGAATACTGTTATTCAGCTTCCTCACAAATCCACCTATTAGTGTCACAACTAAACTGGTGAGTTGACGAAAGCCTTATCTTGAATAAACAGGAAATGTCCCCTGAAGTCATAGAAACCAGTGTGTGATAACTATGAGTGGACGCCAGTTTATCCAGTTGTTGACATGTGACGTGGACAGAGATAAGGAGTGAAGGACAGGGAGGTAAAATTCCTGACCGGTATGGAACAGGAAACAGGAAGTCAGACATTAGCCGTTTTTCACACACAAGGTCTGTCCTTAACCCAGTTAATAGTGTGACTACTTCCTGTCACCCCTAACATACTACAACAGCTGTGGAATGACATAAAAACTTAGAATTAACTCATACGATGAAAAATACTATAAAGATGTGTTTTTATTTCAGAAAGAATTACGAACATGTTATATTTATTGCGATGAATGGACCTGCGAGTGTGCAAAACCTTGACTACTTCCTGTTGATGCTGGAACAACTGCTAACACTCAAAATAACATAACAAAAAATATATATATATTGCAATGAAAGATACCATTAAAAGATTGTAAGCATTTTTTATTGTTAAGCTTTATGGCAAAAGGCTCTTATTTTGAAAGTGTAAGATTGGCTGTTGACTATTGAGTTTTGACTGTTGACTATTGAGTTTAAATGGAAAAAAAAAAAGGAAAAAGGAAATGCAGAACCCACCGTCAGACAGGAAGTACTCCACTTCCCCATTGTTGCCCTCATCCCCGTCCTCAGCGTTGAGCTTGTAGACCAGTGAACCTGCAGCAGCATCAGGTGAGACCACAGCCAGGTAAGGAGCAGGAACCATGGTCCACTCAGGGACATTGTCGTTCACGTCCGTCACAGTCAAGTCCACTCGGACCAGGTACCAGTCTGGACCTGAGGAAGAAGCACAGGAGACAAGGGGAGTTCAGAGAAATGTAACAAACATAAAAATATTTCAGCGAGTGTTGAAAAAATATGATTAAAGAACAATCAAATACTAGTCAAGATAATCAGTGATTTTAGCTCACAGGGACACAGGAGTTGTTGATCCACTGCTGCCTCCATCACTAAGTTTAAATGTCTTATTTTGTCTTATTTTTGTCACTTTGGCAAAATAAGAACAAAATCCTGTGTTCAGATTGACCTCAGTGACACAAAGTGACCACACGAGGCAGCAGTAGACCAGCAGCTCCTGTGTCCCTGTGAGCTAAAATCGCTGATTTTCTCTATGGACTTTGGTGTGGGAGAGTGAGTGGTTTACAAACTTCACTTTCCTGTTGGAAAAGTCTGTCTAACAGTGAGATAAAGACTTTCTTAAGAATTTATTAAACTGATGTAGATTCTATGAGCTGTTTATAAAGCGTCAAAATGTTGTTTTTCAAAGCGTTTTTTGCTTGTGTTTTATTATTATTATTATTATTATTATTATTATTATTATTATGGCAGAAACTATAACTGAAGTGGGAAATAAATTACTGCCCTAAAGTGGGAAAGATGTACATTTTCAGTAAAGGAAAAGATTCTCTAAATTAAAGAGGACATTGAGTGGAAAACCAAATGTCTGATGTTTTTTGGTGTGTCCCCGTGTCCTTCCTGTATCTAACCATCACTAAAGTGTCACAATAAACACTTCAGCCACTTCTGACAAAGAAGGGCTTCTCTGTTTACCTGAGCTCGAGCAAGAGGTTTTGAAAAGTCCAGTTTAGTTACGTAACTAGAACATTTGTCGTGCAACCAACCCTCCCCCAACAGCTACTCCTGGTCATGGACGTGAACATATTTAATTTTTCTAAGTAGACATCAGTAATCTGGATTTTTGCTTCAAAAAGACCATTCTATGTGACCTTTAAGAACAAAAATTGGCAGATTATTGAAACAGCACAAAGTGACCAGTGGAAATTTGTTTTTGAAGTTAAAGTTGAACAGGCAGCAGATGTTCTGATAAAACTACATTTAATAAAAACCCCTAACTTCACATGAGTGAATTGCAGCTTTAATCCATCCTTGACCACAGTTCAATCCCATCATGACAAAAAAACTTCATTTACCATGAATAAAAAAGCAGCAAACACATTCTCCTTTTTTTATTAAGAGTGTTTGTGCACAAGGTTTTTTATTTTCTCTCTCTCTCTCCATGACTCTGTTCAGCACATGCTCTGAGAATAATGCGCCGACTTTCAGCCTATGGGAACAAATCAGCGACAACAACAAAACTTGTGTACCGCACCAGCTAGTGATTGTTGCTGCCGCTGTTTTCGAGGACTGTGACATATCATTAAATCCAATGAGATGCATTAGTGTGAGAGACGGCAATAACATGGAGCTGCATCTCCCTGTTGTCCTTCATTATCCACTAATCCACTGATGATCATTATGTGTGTGTGTGTGTGTTCTGTATATTAGCCCAGTGATTTATTATCTGGCTAATGCCGTCCCCTCTTCCCCAAAGCTGCATTGTCCTTTTGCCAATTAATTTTGAATCTGTTACGACCACAGGGAAGAAGGGAGACGAACCGAGAGAGACAGAGAGAGAGAGAGAGATCATCAACTGAAACACTGGTTCGACCCCAGCGCTAAGTGCAGTCCTGTATTTTTCCTACGACGCGGTTGGTTAATTCCACTTTTCCGTCTTCTTTTGAAGTCCGCCTATGTTTTTCCCCCTCGCTCTTTCTTGTCTCCAACGTTATTGATTTATGCAATTGCTTGCTTGTTTTTTTTCACCCCCCCCCCCCCCCTCCACTTCTTTCCTTTCTTTCTCTTCTTAATTCTCCCATCTTCCACTTTTCATTGTTCGGCTGTTTCTATAACAACCACAGGGTCATTTCTCAGCCTCGGTCGCGCGTTTTCACTCTTAATCCTGTTTTCTTGCAAACACACTCGGGTCTGCGTCTCCTCGCTGCAGTTGATTGCACTCGCTCTCCTCCATCCATCCATCCATCCATCCATCCATCCATCCATCCATCCATCCATCCATCCATCCTATACTGTGCAGTCAAATACAAAGGCCTGTTTCATGACTCCTGCTGTAAAGGTGGTGGAAAATGCATCATCATCATCATCACCAGGGTGTGATTTCTGAAAAAAATGGGGGGGGGGATGTTTTGAAACTTTGGATTTCTCTAGAAGTACAGAGTAAAAGTACTTGATATTACTTGTGTTTAGAGTATACGAGGTACTGTGTCTGCTGAATGTGAAATGATTATCTACAAATTAAAATTATGTATTTTATACCACTTCAACGAGTGAACTTTGACCCTGGATTACTCCAAAAGTGCAAAGTGAAAATATAGGAGGTACTGAGTCCAGTGACAGTGAAATCATAAACTACTAATAAAAATTATGTATTTTATACCACACGGTGATATTTGCAGCCAAAACCCATAACAATTTAGAAGTAGAAGAAAAATAGAAATAATGCAAGGAAATATGTGTATTAATAAATATATACAACCAAATGTGCAAGACAGACAAAATAAAACTTTATACACAATACATTTTACTATGTTTTATCTGACATAATTATTTTACATTTAATCAAAATGATAATATAGAATTTTTTTCACATATAATTTAACATTTTTCTTTTTGAAACTTTAAGCGTTAAGCATGTGTGCTGGTACAAACTATTTTAAATAAAGCTTTATTTGAATGAGTATATGTTACACTGTAAACATTCACAGAAACTGAATGAAGAAAGTCTAAAGGACGACTAAGGAAAGAAAATACGAGAGAGAGGCGGGGCTATGACATCATCGTTTTCCCAAAGTAGTGTATCGGTTGTCGACGCACGTTTTCACGTTGCTGAATTCACCTAATCTCATTTTTGTGCCCCCAGATTTTTTAATTCTTTTCTTTCCGATGGCTGGGAATTGGGCTAGTTGCCAGTTTGAATCCCTGAGGGACCCTTGGGCAAGTTACCCCACTGCTTATTGTTAACTGGACACTCTAATTAATGAAGTATCCTTTTTAAGTGCAATTTCAACAATATTTGCCATTTACACACGTGAAATACAACTTACAGATCATGGTTGATCTACAAAGACACAACACATCTAGTCACCCAACTGTCTGGAACTGTAAAATATCGTATTTCACATTATGGTTAGATTCTACTCCGGCCTGTGTAAATGAAAGCCCAGCCACTAGGGGGCCGGATAAATGGAAGGGTTGCATCAGAAAAGTGCATCCAAATCAAATACAGGATGTGGATCATCCACTGTGGCGCCCCCTACAGGGGGAGAAGCCAAAAACAACAACAACAGCAAACACTGAGTCTCCTTTTGGCTGTTTCCCATACACGTTCATCTTTATGTAAATGACTGTAAAGAAGAATAAATTCTCTTTATTCGAAGCCCAAATATAATGTTCTATGCAGAAAGAGTTTCTATTAGGAGACAAACACTGTTTACAGTTCATGTGTAACAGAACGACTTGAGCATATTTGGTTTTGGTTCTAATCCATTAAATTCCCTATCGTTTTAAATCCCAGTAGCTTAAACTGATGGTAAGAAAAAAATATCAATGTTCCTCTAAAAACTGAGTCTGTTCATTGATTTTTAACGGTGCATTCAAGAGGCAAAAACAACGTGACTCCCTTTAACTCCCATTACATTTGATTTTACTGCATGAAAAACTGCTATGACAGTGACAGAAAGTGAATTGGTAACAATTAACACTCACAAAACATTTCTCATACAGAGATTTTATATTTACTGATATAGAAAACTCTGTTAATTACAAAAATACAATAGTTTCAATAATATTAATATTATAGAGAGAGTGAACGGTGGACTAATTTGTAATTGCAGACTTAATATAAAAATGTGTATGGAGCGTTTAGTGGCTCCAGAGGAAGTGGGCTGGAATCTCATTACCGGCCTAAAGGGATGAAACTTGAGCATCAGCTGGAGCAGGAAAATGAAAAACAGCTGAAAAACATCCAGAATAATCCAGTTAGAGAATAAAGTCCCAAAATGAAGGGTTATTTTTTTTAAAAAAAAAAAGAAAAAAAAGAAAAATGCATCAAATAAACAATAATAACAGAGTTTATGTCATGTGTTTGGTTTGGATTCTGTAGAACAACATGACAGCGCTGATGTGATGGAAACTCATTTTCAGGGAAGTAAAATATTATTTTACCTTTTTTTGTGAATTTCTTCTTAATTCTTCTTATTTTTTGCCTAAAAAGAAAAAATAATGCTACCAAGCAAGTTTTACGCAATAAAAAAGATCCAACATTGTCAGCTTTAATTCACAGAAATGAGTTAAAACAGTTGTTTTAATGAAATTGTCAGGGTCCGGTTTCCCCTGCTTCCTGTCCCTTATTTTGAAAAGTCTTTTTGTTCCTGTGCAACCCTGTCTGTGTTTTTTGATTTCAGGAGACTTGACCAGGCTGCTGGGTGGAGTCCCTCTTCTCACACCTGCTGCGCATTTCCCTGATTTCCCCCCGGCCTTTATCAGCTGGTTCCTCCTTGCAGCAGGTGTCAGCGCGTCACAGTTGTAACCCGGTACTCACATGTACTAGTCGCTACTCTACTCAGCTCGTCTCCATGCTTTTGTTCCATTTTTCTAACTCGTGGTTTTTCCCTTTTCTTTCTAGTTTCCTCGCCTTTAGTTTATTCTTTGTTGGCTCGCCTCGTTTAGTTTTTGTATTTTTGGTAAATAAACTTCACTAACCTTGTCCTTTGCAACCTGGCTTCCGTTTTCCCTTTTCATCCATACATGCCCAGTGTAAAAACCTAACAGAAATCCCATTAATACAGGGATTTCATGGAAATATACAATTTAGTCCAATTGTCCTAATCCCCAAATCTGCATGTGTTTGGACTTTGGGAGGAAACCCACGTACACACGGGAAGAACATGCTAACTTGTTCTGACCGGGTCACAAACCCAGATCTTCTTGCTGCAAAGGTAAGAGTGCTAACCACTACACCACCATGTGGCAGATTGGTGTGTGTGTAAATATAAGAAATTCTAAAGTATAAAGTTAAAGCTTAAAGTTAAAACTTGTCATTTTAAATCAACACAGAGAAGTTTCTTAAGTTTTGTTCAGTTTTAGTCCAGTTTTTCCTCATTTAAGAAACATTATTTATGTACATATTATTCATTATAAGCTTTTGTTTGTACATGACCGTTGTTGATAATCAGCTCTCTGAAACAGAGTTTCTTTAAAAACAAAAAGACAGTATTTTCCATCCATTTCCATCGGATAATCACGCAAACATGGTCCTAATATTCCATTGAATACCATTGAATATTTGAATATTCCAAACTGAAGTTCATACAGGGTTCACGGGTGTTGTGCTGACAAGGTGCATTCAAGAAACCACGTAAATTTCATCACCTCTACAAACACACATAAGGTTCAATGACTAAACTCTTGCTGCCGCCACCTAGTGGTAACAGAAAAATCACAAATCACAAAAGGTTAGTTACTATAAATGCAATCATTGATAAAATATTTGTTTTTAAAATATTTTTAATATATATATTTACCAGAGGAGGCCAACCCAGCAGTAGTTATATACTGAATAACCACCAGGGGGCGACTACAAAGTCAGTTTTATAAATGATGTCCAATAAAAACTGCAGTGTTCAAAAAGTTTAGATTACGGCCCAAAGAAAGTGTAATTTTTCCATGTACAGTCAACAAAATTTAGGATTAAATTACAAATTTAAATTTACCCCAATTTGTGTTTTGTGAAAAAATGGAGTTGACTGTATTTATGCGATGCTAGGTCGTCTTAAAGTAACCCAAACTAGCATGTCTGCTCTCTATTCAAGTCATTTTCTTTACAGTTTTTGATTAAAGTTCTTCTTTTGTTCTGATCTCCACATACATACAGTTCTAACAAGCACCTTCCTTCAGTTTTTCTCGATATAAAACAATAAACTACACATTAGAAAGAGCAAAGGTCACAGTGAGGAGACAGAGGCGCTAATAAAGACGTAAAGAGCTCACGCTAACGTCTTCACGAGTGTCTTCATGTAACTGCGGAACTCTTGTCTTTGATGAATCATTTATTTTTTTGCTCTGTCCTTCTTTCTCCTTTAAGTGTCTCACCCTTGAACTCATTTTCAACTTCTAAAACTTTTCTAACAACTAAACTCTGTTTTCAAAACCAATTCAGTGAAACGAGGATCATTTAAAACTTGATTAAATTCAACTTTACAGCCACAGCGTTGAGTTACATCATCCATTTATGTTTCTACTGACAAGAAAATGCAGCTTTTCCCGTCGGTGGAATGAAAACTTTCTCGTGTCTCGACCACTTTTTCCACACGAGTGGTTTTTAATCACATGTTTCTCTGAAAAGTTCAGTGACATTTGTCTAAATTTCACTGGAGACCTGTGCAAATAAATCAGTATAAAATCATTCTTAATAACGTTATTATTATTATTATCACAGTTTTATTTCATTAAGGGATGTGTTAATTAGGAGTTAATGTTGTTATTCTCTTGGGAAAATAACATTTAGTGGTCCTATTTACAGATTAAAGTGGTTTAGTGGAGGCACAGTGGGAGTGGCTAATTACTGAAAACAGGTTCCACATACAGTACATGAACCAAAGTGATTTTGTGGTATTTGAACAAACTCCTCCTACAGTTTTACTGTGATCAACTTCAAATTTGATGAGGTCGATCTGGACAAGATAAGGATTAAAAGTTACCAAAAGCTTCACTGACAGTCACACAGTTTTGGCACTAGGGGGCGTCAAAGTTACAACCAAAGGAAAAAATAAAAAAATAAAATCAAAGTGAATAACTTCATGATAGAAGTTCCGATCACAACCAAACATGCTGTTATTTTTATTTAATTATTTAAATAAATTTATTTAATTTAATTATTATCCAATTCTGGGAGAAGGAGGTCATGCAAATGGAACAACTGAATTTAGTTTTTAAATGTGGATCAATGCAGAATTGATCAGGTTTATGTGACATTATTGTTTGAAAAAAAACAGAAAGCTACATGTTAGCTTTAATTACTGAAGAGCTGTGGAACATTTGTCTGATTTTCTAACACCTAAAATGTACATTACACAGCATTAACAGCTTTATTAGTTCTTGTTAGATTTTTGTTCATTACACTTTTGTGATGTAATAGTAACATATTTATATTTAGTTAAACTGCAGTGGCAGCTTCTCTCAAATTATGTTTTGGTCCTCACAGTGAAAAGGAAAAAGCAGCTATTAATATTAATATTTTTCTATTATATTATTATTATATTAATGGCTGATCCCTTCAGCATTGGCACAAAGTCCACTATGTGTTAAACTGCACATCACCGTTTTTGTCTTAATGTCAAAACTATGATCAACGATTTAAAGGAAGGTAGATTCTTAATTATCCATCTCTAGTGCAAAACTGTGTGGTTGTTTTTTTTTATCTTATTTTGAAGACATTTAAACAGACGTCTTCATTTAATTAAAACCACGACGACTTCTTTAACAGATTGAGAATGAGATGAGAAAAACACATTTAGATTCCATCACCAGATTTGGAAAAATATGCTATAAAATATAAAATGAGCAACATTAAAACCAAATAATTGACGTCCTCATGGTTTTATTGGATTTGAATTATTTTTGGGTCAGTGTTGTTCCGTACATTGATTTACTGGGGGTTTATCATAAACATAACGGTTTGGTGGATTAGCCAAAAACAGACGTTTAAATCCTGTCACTTTGAGTTAAAGCAGAACGTGTCGTGTACTGTAAAAGAATCACACAATCCTATTAACACCTACACGCTCATTTCCCACCTGTACAGTACAAACACTACGACTCAAGGACTTTAATCTACCATCTTCAGAGAGATAAGTACTGAACTTTTAACTGAACTTTTTCCACATGCACTGCAACACTTTACAGTGTATTTGCAAAATGTATCCAGCCGAGCATGAAATCAATCTTTCTGGGCTAAAATCCAAAGATACACTCTCACTGGAAACACTAATCTTTTCTTTTCAGGTTAAAAGGAGAGTTCAGGTTTGTTTCAGTGTGGTTCTCTCAGTGCTGCCATCACTTGGAACCAGCCTGAGACATGGATGCACGATCCGAAGAAAATGTTCCAGTGGCTCCGTGCCATTTGGTAAAACCACTCACTCTCCCACACCAAATCCCATAGAAAAAAATAGTGATTTTGGGTTACAGTACACAGGAGTTGTTGATCCACTGCTGCCTCCATCAGTGAGTTCAAATTAGTTATTTTGTGAGTTTGACCATTGAAATCCTTTGTTCAGATTGACCTCAGTGACACAAAGTGACCACACGAGGCAGCAGTAGACCAGCAGCTCCTGTGTCCCTGTGAGCTAAAATCACTGATTTTCTCTATGGACTTTGGTGTGGGAGAGTGACAAAACTTGACTTTAAACTGCAGGGTTCAATCATCTTGGACAAAGAAGTGTATTCTTTCATCATGTCGGCACATTACCAAGCGTTTAACAAGCTGCACATATACGTTTACCCCTAATTTGTGTTTTGTGATGAAAAACAGTCAATAGCACTTAAAATCAGAAATGCTCTTATTTTTTTTAATTTCTTTTAAAAACCAATTATTTCCACTTCACTCTACAAAACCTGATGCCAGGTCAACAGTGTGTAACTTCTGAGCATTCTGTATTTTAGTAAATAATTCAGTGATTTGTTTCCATCTTTGTTCTCCAAGGTTTTTCTTTTCAAATGAAACTTTTTTGTTCAGCCTGATTGATTTTAGTGCTTTTATATATATACTTACACTGTAAAACAGAGATATTCTGGCTGCTGTGCATCGCCTGCCTGATCTATTTCCAGTGACTTCTTTTCCACTTTGTGGTGAACTTCAGCTCTTTCATGTTTTGTCTGTTCCCTGCAGCTTTAAGTCAGTGACTGCGATGATCTGATGCTGCCTAATGTCGGCTTCTAACAACACTGATAGTGTTGTTTTGATCCTGAGAAGATAACAGCTGCCAAATACCACACATGCACTGGAGATGAAAAAATGTTTTGGAGTTCTGCGTAGGTCGAATTTACTGTCATTTCACTTTTATCTTGTGCATGACTGGGTTTATGTGAGTTTAAGATTTGAGCAACTTGTTGTTTTGTCTATAATTATGTGAGACTTTGACCATTGTTGTTGCTCGCCATGATTTATTTTATTCACTCATACCAACAATCCCACTATATGCTGTTCTGTGGTGGCCATTTCATATTTATCTAGCATAGCAGCCATTAGCATGTTTACTGAAAGAAAGAGGTACATTATGAAGGGAAAGTCCACGTAACCGTAAGCTGACATGTCGTTAACTTTTTAGCTTCCTAACAGACACTTAATAAAGGATTAATGAACTGATGTGCTTGCTAGCAGAAGCTAAGCTAAGTAAGGTACTGTGTAACAAACTGATGTGTCATTATCTTACTAGTGTGCTAACAGAAGCTAAATAAAGTATTGTGTATTAAACCGATGTGTCATTATCTTACTAGCATGCTAATAGAAGCTAAATAAAGTATTGTGTATTAAACCGATGTGTCATTATCTTACTAGCATGCTAACAGAAGCTAAATAAAGTATTGCGTAATAAACTCACACGTTAAATTATTAGGTTGCTAACAGAAGTTATATAGATTAGTCAAGTGTTTAATAAACCGATACGAGTGTAATAGCTAGCTGTCTAAATTGCTATTACATAGCATATTGTCAACGAGCTAACATGCTATCAAACCTTTGTAAAGTGTTTGCTCGTGTTGTCGTGTCTCATTAAATGTCGCAGGTTCTTCTCGACTTCCTGAAATGAGACGATGACATGCTAGATTAACACGGCAAGGAGGCGCTATTTTACATTTTCATCTCCCAAAGCACTTTGGGAAGTTTGTTTAGAAAAGTCCTATTGAAATAAAAATGCATTTTAATCGTTTTTAAACAAAGAAATAAATAAGAATGAAATGTAATTGTTTCATATTTGCAGTATGCTGTATATACTGTCAACAAAACATAATAACGTCCATGTATAAACTGTTTATGAAGAACACACACTCTTGAATGGAATATAATGAAAATAAAAGCCTGACACACACACACACACACACACAGTTGTTAAATAAAGTGCAGCTGGACAGAGCCAGTCAGACGGGCGTTTGCAGGTTCATGTAAGTGGTCAGTTTATGAGTCAACATCACAAATGAAGATGGAAAACACACTCAGTTCCTCATGGTTCCATTTAGTGGAGACGGAGGAAGCTCCGGACGAATCTGTCTGTCTGCGTGCGAGCGTACGACGAGTCTGCACGACGACGCGGCCGTTTAACAGCTGACGAATCCAACGCAGACGCGTTCGCTGATCTCCGTTCTCCTCCGCTGACCCCAATCAGCACCTCTCCACCGCTGATCCGCCTCCTTCCCTCCTCCTCCTCCTCCTTCCTGCTCTACACTGTTCTGACCAGAAGTGCAGACTAAACCGACCTCCCACCTCATCCCTCTCTGTCTCATTTGGTAATAACATGCAGCTCTAACTGCTCCACTTGTTCCTCAGCCGCACACAAGACTGTCACGGTGCCCGACAACAGCGCGAGCGTCGACGCCACGACGGGACGAGCCGTCACCGTGTAAAACAAACCTCCCAACTCTGACACAGAACAGAGGAGGATAAGAATTAATGAGCAGTTTGGGGATGTTTCCACCACACACACACACACACACACACACACACACACACACACACACTGACACTGAATCAGGGGTTTTAAACCTAAATGACCTGGGGGTCACTGAGCATCTAGCCTGGTCTGGTGTGGTCTGGTCTGGTCTGGTCTGGTCTAGAGGCAGTCGAACAAACAAACTATAGTCCAGCAGCTGTTCAGTAGCAGAACGGTGGGTGACATGAGCTTAAAATGACACAACAATATTTCACCATTATATTTGCAGTAAAAATAACTGTAACAATATTTTTCACAGAATTTCAAAATAAAAGTCTTTGTTTTGATATAGAGCAATGTACTGCATTGTATCTATTCACAAAAAACTAGCAATAAATCATTATAACTGATTGGAGCGCCACAGGTTTAAGACCTATTGATTAAAGAAATGATTAAAGGTCCAATATGTATCTTTCTGCCTCAAACAGAATAGAATAGAATAGAATAGAATAGAATAGAATAGAATAGAATAGAATAGAAATCACTATGTATGAAATAACAAGGCCACTTACCACAATAACAAAGTAACCAGCGTGCCTGTTTTCCTTGGTATCTCAAGATAACGCTTTAATTTATCTCGTTATCACGATGAAAAAGTTGTAATGTAACAGTAATTTTAGACGATTAGAGGTCGTGACCAACTGAAACAGGAAAACATTCTTTAGAAATGTACAAAAACTTAAGATACTACAGATGACCAATTATTCCTAATCTATTGTCGTGAGTTTCTGCCCTAGTTATATTAATAACTAGTTATGAATTAATGAAAAATGAAATGTTATATTAATAACTAGTTATTAATATAACATCAGTTATTAATATAATATTAATAACTAGTTATTAATATAACTAGTTATATTAATAACTAGGACAAAGGAAAAATGTATCATGAACTGAAAAATTAGATGTTTTTATTATATAACTAAACATTAACAATGACTTGAATTAAACTGTGATTTTGATGAAAGTATTCTTAGTGTGTGCAGTCTTCACTCTGTAGAATCTGATTTATCTGATTTAGATAATCATGAAAATTCAATTAGTGACCACACAAGAGAGGGTCAAGAAAACACTAATATTAACTGTGTGGTGGTTACCGTAGCAACATCAGAGGCTTTACAAATACACTATTTAAAAAATGATGAAGAGTTAGTTGTCTGGTTCATAAAATGTCAGAAAATGTTGAACAGTGTTTCTCAAAACCTGGAACTAATGATGTTCTCAAATGTCTTGTTTTGTCCACAAACTAAATTTATTCAGTTTTAACAATTTGTTTGTTATTTGGAGCAAAGAAAATATTCACATTTAAGAAGCTGAAAAATCACAGAAACTGGTTTGAACTATTCAATAAAAAGTGCTCAAACCGATTCATCGATTATCAAAATCGATGAATTGTTGCAGCACTAGCGGTTAATTACAGAGAAAAAAGCCGTCAGTGCTTTACTTCAGCAACATAATCGTCAGTTTCACAGTGTTTGAATTAAACTGGTTACAAAAAGAGACGCTGACAAAAAAAAAAGGAGGGGAAAATTAGTAGATTAAATGAGAGAAAAAACCAAGAGCTGAGACAGAAAGACAGAGACAAAGAAAGGAAACGAGTCAAAGAGCAAGAGAGACAGAAGTAAAGACGTCCAGTTAATTAAAGGTCCAGTGTGAGGATTACAAAGACGCTGGGCTTCTCACTGCTAACTGCTCCACATATAATCTGTTTAAAAGGGAAGCTGCTGCAGTCTGAGGGACTTGTCCACCTTTTCCTTTTTTTAATGGAAATGCCCATTAAACTGAGGGGCGAGAGACACAGACAGACAGAGAGAGAGAGAGACAGAGAGGGCTTTAGTTCTTACACTAATTACAAATTATACAAATGGTCAGCCAATACTTTCACTGCTTATTCATCCAGCACAACTACTCATAATTGAAAATCTTCATACTGCCAATACTGTGGTGACACACACACACACACACAGAGATATACTGGTTTCCATGACTACAGAGGACATTACATTGACTTCCATTCATTTCTTGCAGACTTTACGTTATGGGGACTTGATTTTTGTCCCCATAAGGAAGACAAGTCCCCATAATGTGAGTGTGGAGACAGATTTAGGTCCCCACAACATGAGGAAGACCAGCTACACACACACACAGGTTTGTGCAGCTATTCTTCTCAGGACTCTGCATTGAATTCATTTGTTCACACAAAACAAAAGCCTTAACCATAACCACAATTCAAATCTTAACCAGTTCCTCCTAAATGACATTCTGCCTCATTAGGACCCAGTTTTAGTCTCCATGAGGACTACTGGTCCTGACAAGGTCAGTGTTTATGACAGAAAAAGGTCCTAAAGAGGAAACAAATACAAGAAAACACACACAGTCTGGTTTCCATGACTACAGAGGACATCACATTGACTTCCATTCATTTCCTTCAGACTTACTCTAACCTTAACCATAATTACTAGTGTCCTAACCCTAACTCTCACCCTGACCTTAACCTAACCCTAACCTCAGCCTAACTTTAAAACATGTCTTCACCTTAAAATGGAGTCATTTACGTTATGGGGACTTGATTTTTGTCCCCATAAGGAAGACAAGTCCCCATAATGTGAGTGTGGAGACACATTTAGGTCCCCACAACATGAGGAATAGCTGGACAAAATGTCCCCAAAGACAGGGTATATTTTGTGGACCTCACAAAGATATATAAACACACACAAACACACACACAGCTGCATATGCTGACAAAGACAAAAACATTCAGAGAGAAAAGAGCTAATTTTGAAAGTAGCGTCGCTGGCTCAGGTTGGACAAAACCAACGGAAATCAATATTGCAATTAATTGTCACATTTACATCAGTAACGATGAATGAGACGTCTGATCAATATTTATGCGTTGGCAGCGGATCAGACGTGTAATCTGAGAGGAATCATGAACATCTTCATCGATTCCCTCTCATTGTCCTCGTTAGCATCGTTTCCAGATGCAGCAGAGATGTTTGCTAGCGAAAAAGAAAAAAAAAACAAAAAAACAACAGCACCGTCTCCATGACAACAGACGACTGAAGGGCAATGTTAACGAGCTCATGAGGCAATTTAGAAACGGTGGGGACCAAAAGCGAGCAAAAAAGGGAATAGATTACTGGGTAATTTCTATCAAAGTGCTGAGGATGAAGATGAAGAAGAAGAGCAGACTCCTGCTGTGAGGCTGCAGTACCACTGACAGACACAGAGGGCGACAGAGAGCAGGACTGTGTTTGTGGACAGGATGTCGTTAGATACAATCACATGCACGTGTTGAAAGATATGCAGCTTCATAAATAAAGTGGGCAGATTATTAATTTGCTAATACTTTTTACAAAAACAATATTTTATATGGAAGTTATTAATCCTAGTCTGGTGTGTTAATCAGAGTCACGAATTAAGGTTTGGCTGTGAACCTCAGATGATTTTCAGATTAGATCAGATTACCACACGTTCTGTGCTCATCTGAGCTAAATCTGCCACATCTCCTGCTGTACTTAGTCCCATCAAGGTGTGCTGGGATTATCAGGGATTAAACGTCCTTCTGTCGTTGAATCGTTCATCATTTAAACTGTGTTTTATTTTTTTAGCTTCTTAAACTGTGAAACCTATTGCGATTTTTTTCTGCTGGATATCGCAAATGCTATTTAATTTATAATCGTGTGAGATTATTTTTTTTTAACCTTATTGCATTGTTTCAAATTGTGTTTTACAAAACGTTTGCTCAGCCTGACCAGCTAGTGATGAACCTGTGTAACTGCAAGTGGCAAACAAATATTTTAATTTCCATTCACATTATTCAAAAACCATTTAACGGATTATTCTATTCATAATCACACGTGACCAGTCTGAGCGTAGCCCTAAATTCGGGCTCTATACATTTATTTTAATAATTCAAACCAGTTTCTGTGATTTTTCAGCTTCTTAAATGTGAACATTTTCTGGTTTCTTTGCTCCAAATAACAACAAAATCATTACAACTGAATATATTTTGGTTTGTGGACAAAAACAAGACATTTGAGAACATCAACATTTCCAGCTTTGACAACCACTGATCAACTTTCTGACATTTCCGTCCTACATTGTGTTAAACTGAGAATCTTTCACTGACGAGGTTAAACACGGAAACACAGCTGCGTCGATGTGACAACGTGTTGGTTCTACTCTTTGTTTTCCTTTTTCTTTTCCCACTGATCCAATTTTCAGAGACACAAAAGACGTGAAGGTTGAGGACGAAAAATGTACAACAGATTTGATGTGTTTTCTAAGATTTTCCTCCGGCCCTGATCTTCCAAGGCTGTTTCTCCTCTAACAGACAGTAGGGGGCAGTAGAGTCAGACCATGCTCTTCCCACAACAAGCCATTTTGCCATCAATGACCGTGAAGCTGTTAAATTGTGGTAAAAATCCTGCTTTTTTTCTGTTATTATGATCATTTATTCTTTGTTTTGTGCAGTTTTTTGCTGCAAAGAAAGACAATTTGCACTGTTTCTGTTTCTCTCCGTGCAGAAACTTGGCTGCGTCGCGATGTTTATCACTGTGTGTTTTTGGCAGCTCGGCAAACGAGATGTGACCAAATGAACAGTGGCATCGTGTTGTTACGTTAGCGAACGCATGGACTCGGAGAGAATTCAGAGTCATATGTATTTTTTTATCCTGTCGTTCTTTCTTAGTTTCGTGCTCTTTGGCTCTTCTGTCAGATTCCCCTGACTTTAAAAGTGTGAGTTGATTGTTAAGTTTCTCTGTTCCAGCACTTACAGGCTGCAAGAGTCGGCCGTGCAGCAGTTTCACAGATAATGTGAGATAAAACCATGATGGATCTGCCAAACCACTTGTTCTGGCTCAGTGAGAGCAGCACTTCCAAGTGTACTCAATGAAAATATGGACTCGGGTCCAAAAAAACCCTGAGACAGGCTTTTAATTCCATCTGTGAGAGAAATGGAGTGAGACAAAAAAAAAAGGAAAACACTGGGAAAGAGAGACAGAGAGGAAGATAATGTGTGGACGACTGTTTTGGACAGAAAAGTAGAATAAACTTCATTTCCAGAAAAGTTGGGACACTTTCTGAAATTACAATAAAAACTTCAATCAGTAAATTTGTTGTCTCACTTTAACACTAATGTAACGTTTAATGATACAAAGAAAAGATGGTGCAGTTCAGTTGACAGTGAGGACATTCTGTTAAAGTGAGGACATTTTGTGAAAGTGAGGACATTTTGTGAAAGTGAGGACATTCTGTTAAAGTGAGGACATTCTGTTAAAGTGAGGACATTTTGTGAAAGTGAGGACATTCTGTGAAAGTGAGGACATTCTGTTAAAGCGAGGACATTCTGTTAAAGTGAGGACATTCTGTTAAAGTGAGGACATTTTGTGAAAGTGAGGACATTTTGTGAAAGTGAGGACATTTTGCTAAAGCGAGGACATTCTGTGAAAGTGAGGACATTTTGTGAAAGTGAGGACATTCGGTTAAAGTGAGGACATTTTGTTAAAGTGAGGACATTTTGTTAAAGTGAGGACATTTTGTTAAAGCGAGGACATTTTGCTAAAGTGAGGACATTTTGTTAAAGCGAGGACATTTTGTGAAAGTGAGGACATTCTGTTAAAGTGAGGACATTTTGTTAAAGCGAGGACATTTTGCTAAAGTGAGGACATTTTGTTAAAGCGAGGACATTTTGCTAAAGTGAGGACATTTTGTTAAAGTGAGGACATTTTGTGAAAGTGAGGACATTTTGTTAAAGCGAGGACATTTTGCTAAAGTGAGGACATTTTGTTAAAGTGAGGACATTTTGCTAAAGTGAGGACATTTTGCTAAAGTGAGGACATTTTGTTAAAGCGAGGACATTTTGCTAAAGTGAGGACATTTTATGAAAGTGAGGACATTTTGCTAAAGTGAGGACATTCTGTTAAAGTGAGGACATTCTGTGAAAGTGAGGACATTTTGCTAAAGTGAGGACATTTTGTTAAAGCGAGGACATTTTCTCACAGTGAGGACATTTTGTTAAAGCGAGGACATCCTGACTGTACTGGGCCATACTAACCTTTCAGGCTGGTTATTTTTGTACTATTCCTGATTGAAATGAGAAAAAACATGTATAATACTGAACCAAACCAAACTACTTCTAATCTGTGGAAACACGACTTTAACTTAACCATAACCAGTTAATAACACTAACCTTAACCATAACCACAATTCAAATCTTAGTCCTAAACTTAACCAGTTCCTCAGAAATGAGGTTCTGCCTCATTAGGACCAGGTTTTGGTCTCTGTGACTAGTGGTCCTGACAAGGTCAGTGTTTATGACAGAAAACACACATATACACACAGAACAACAGCACATTATTTATCGAGCTATAAATAGAACAAATCTTTGTGAGAGTTTGATGTTTCTGAGGTTTTGATAAGTGTTCACTTCACTGAAGTAAAGCAGTCAACAGTGCTGTGAAATGGGGACGGAGGACGAGGGATGGGGGACGGGGGGGACACCCCGACTCCTCTCCTCACTTTGCCATGGTGTCATAACACCGACAAACAGTGCTGCGTGAAAGCCACTAAATGGATTATTAACCGGATTATTAACGAGCAGGCGTGAGAGGATTAGCAGTGTCACTTTGAAGTCAATCTGAAGAAGAAGGAATTGACTTGGAAGTCACTTTCTTTCTTCCTGCGTTCACCATCTCCCCCGTTTTTCTATTTCTGTGTAAATGTCAGAAAAGGAAGCGCAGAATAAATACAGTCACTTCTGTTAAAGGTAGTGAAAATAAAGAGTCAAAGCCTCTTCAATGACATGATTCTACATTTAAAAACCACACAAAGGCAGAAGTGGAAGAATTCAATACAAAATCCAAACATACAGTAGAATCCACAGAAAGACCATGAAAACAGAGTGAAGGTGAATTTAAAAGCTAAAGAAGAATGAGTGAGCGAGTGGTTTATAAACTTCAGGTTTCTGTTGGAAAACATACTAAAACCTATGTTAGTTTAAGTCTACGATATCTTCAGAACATGTTCACGTCTTTATCTCACTGTCAGACAGACTTTTCCAACAGGAAAGTGAAGTTTGTAAACCACTCACTCTCCCACACCAAAGTCCATAGAGAAAATCAGTGATTTTAGCTCACAGGGACACAGGAGCTGCTGGTCTACTGCTGCCTCGTGTGGTCACTTTGTGTCACTAAAATAAATCTTAATAAAGGATTTTGAATGCTGAATTGACAAAATAAGACATTTGAACTTAGTGATGGAGGCAGCAGTGGATCAACAACTCCTGTGTCCCTGTGAGCTAAAATCACTGATTTTCTCTATGGACTTTGGTGTGGGAGAGTGAGTGGTTTACTAAGTGAAACAAACCAGTTTCATGTCATAAAAGTCTGTTTAACAGTTAGATAAAGACGTGAACATATTCTTAAATTATTCATATTATTAGTTTATTTACTAAAACACAAGAACAAAAAAACAACTATGTACTCACGCACATACACAAACCAGCCTGCACTCATGAAAAAGTCAACAGTAAATTCATAATAATAAAAAAAGTATATCCAAGAAACGTTTCATTCAATTTTCTTTCTTTTTTAAATTTAAAAATAGCTGCTCCATCTTGCATTGACTTAAACCTGAGTGACCTGCAGCTCCTGCTTGTCAACAGGTTTCTAACTAGCGCCCTCTATTGGCAAAACTATATTTATTAATCCAACTGTAGACCCCGTCCCCGTAGACCCTGTCCCCAAAGACTCCGTCCCTGTAGACCCCATCATCATAGACCCCATCCCTGTAGACCCTATCACCATAGACCCCGTCACCATAGACCCCGTCCCCGTACACCGTGTCCCCATAGACCCCGTCCCTGTAGACCTCGTCCCCATAGACCCCGTCCCCATAGACCCTGTCCCCATAGACCCCGTCCCTGTAGACCCCATCAACATAGACCCCGTCCCCATAGACCCCGTCCCTTTAGACCTCGTCCCCCTAGACCCTGTCCCCATAGACCCCGTCCCTGTAGACGCCATCATCATAGACCCCGTCCCCATAGACCCCGTCCCCATAGACCCCGTCCCTTTAGACCCCGTCCCCCTAGACCCTGTCCCCATAGACCCCATCCCTGTAGACCCCATCACCATAGACCCCGTCCCCATAGACCACGTCACCATAGACCCTGTCCCTGTAGACCTCGTCCACATAGACCCTGTCCCCATAGACTCCGTCCCTGTAGACCCCATCATCATAGACCCCATCCCTGTAGACCCCATCACCATAGACCCCGTCACCATAGACCCCGTCCCCGTACACCGTGTCCCCATAGACCCCGTCCCTGTAGACCTCGTCCCCATAGACCCCGTCCCCATAGACCCTGTCCCCATAGACCCCGTCCCTGTAGACCCCATCAACATAGACCCCGTCCCCCTAGACCCTGTCCCCATAGACCCCGTCCCTGTAGACCCCATCATCATAGACCCCGTCCCCATAGACCCCGTCCCTTTAGACCTCGTCCCCCTAGACCCTGTCCCCATAGACCCCATCCCTGTAGACCCCATCACCATAGACCCCGTCCCCATAGACCACGTCACCATAGACCCTGTCAATAATCCATATCCTTGGTTATAAATAGAATACAAAAAAACTTTATTGTGAGTGAGATAAATGTAAAAATCACACTGTTGAGGTTTACCCATTTACTAAGTGGTTTGACACGGATTCACTTGAAACAAACGTTGACTCTGGTGAATCCACAATGTGGTTGTGTTTGATTAAGACGGAGGAACAGCTTCTCACGACTAAAGCTCATCAGAGCTCCTGGGTTTGTAGAGACTCGGGCGAGTCTTTGTTTACTCTCATCACTCACTATTGATTTGAGCTTAAATTAAAAGGTTGACTTCATTACACAGAGACACGTCCATAAATAAACGTCCATAAAAACCCAGAGACAGTTGGGTCCACTGATGTGGACAGACTCAACAACCATGTGTTTAACCATCACCATAACCAGTTAACGTTATTAACTCACTCACACCTGACAGTGGACAACACACTGAAGCTAACACCAACCCGCCGAGTTAAGACTGTTTTAACCCACTTAACCTCGAGTTAACCTGCACACAGGAAGTGAGCGCACAGAGCAGCTGTGACACGCTCAGGAAACAAAGACCAATTCTGAATTTAAAGTAGAATTATGCAGGATTTTTACCTTAAGTTAACAGCTTGAGAGTCATTGTGATGTCTCCACTGCCCCCTACTGTCTGTTAGCTGAAAAACAGCCTTGGAATCTCAGGTCTGAACCCAGGTTCAGTCAGCTGTGAGTTTTTACAGCGGTCCATGATCAAAATATGTACTCCCAAACTGTAGGGGGAGCTCTGAGGAGAAAAAAGATGAAAAAGTGACCACCTGCTTTAAAATATAGCATCTTTTTTTGTGACAATCATAAACAATTTCGGAATATTCTGGATTTGTCTTCAAACAAAACCTAATTATCACATAAATACGACTAAAACCAAACATTTAAAACACTCTAAAACACGTTAATCTGAGTGAATTTGTACTAAATTTGATTTCTTGCAATTATTATGATTATTATTACTATTATAAACAATTATTTTCATAATCACTTTATCCGACAATTATTTTTTTGGTTAATCGATGGGTTGTTTAGTTCATTAAAATGTCTGAAAATATTGATCAGTGTTGGTCAAACCTGGAAATGATGATGATTCAGTTTTAATGATTTTCTTTGTTATTTGGAGCAAAGAAGCCAGAAAATATTCACATTTAAGAAGCTGAAAAATCACAGAAACTGGTTTGAATTATTTATAAAAACACTAACATTTATTGTAAAAAAGTTGGTGTTTAATTCAGTAATTAAAAATCATTCCAAAAGAAAACGCTCAGATAATGAGGCTGCGAGTTGTCAAACTGTTCTGCCCGTGTTCCATAGTTCCCCTCCCTCGACCTTTGACCCGGAAACATATGGAACAAGAAGGTATCGAGGCAACAGAGAGAAACATGAAGAAACACAGAGCAGAACATTATTTCAGAATGATGAACAGACTGAATTTATGCTGAGTCAGCTTAAAGGAAAACACGACCCACAACGACAACCAGCAACAGCAGTCACTGCGCCACCTGCTGGACTAGAAACAACCAAGAAACACTGCAGTATCTCCAGTGTGTATTGGTCCTAGAAAAATCCCAATAATTAACCCTCATCAGAATGAGATTAATGACATTAACAACACGACCCAGAGGGACGTTTACTGCCGAGTACATCACTTCATAAAAATGCTGCCTAACTTTCCATCAGCACTCACATTATACTTCTGCAGAAATGTCATAAAACGTCTCACATGGACAAACTGAACGCGGCTACTGTTTCAGTCTGATGTGAAGCACGGACATTAAAACTAACACTACGAACGTCCTACAAACTCTATATTCTCATTTCTCTAACCAGGATCTCTCTGTCAAAGGAGACGAACAAACAAACAAACGGAAATAAAAATGATCTTGTTTCGTGGCTTCGAGGACAAACAAGGGTGAAAATGAAATATAGGTTAACAGACGGGCAAAAAAGTCTGACTACACTCGATCACAGAGCGTCAAAGTGATTATTGTGACATCATCATCATCATCACTGTCTGAAACAAATGTTTCCGTGACCTCATGTTCTGGTTCTGTAGTGGTGCTGGTGCTGCTCAAGAGAACTCCAGAAAACTACGTGGAGCCAAAGAAGAACGGGCTGGGATTCCTCAGGAGACGAGTCAAATAATGGAAGCATCCAAAATAAAACTAGGATGTTATTAAACATTCTTTGCTCCGTTTAACAGCACGTGGGAGAAACTTTTAAAACAATGACATTTTCATAGGGGGGATAATAATTTTGTCCTCAAGTGTACAAACCCCAAATCCAACCAAGTTCAGACGTAGAGGAAAACATGAATAAAAACAGAGTACGATGATTTTCTAATCCTTTTCCAACCTACACTCCATTGAACACACTCCAAAAACAAGATATTCAATCTTCAAACTGACCAACTTTATTGGTCGTTTGCAAATATTCACTCATTTTGAATTTATTGCCCGAAACACGCTCCAAAAAAAAAGGTTTGGACAGGAGCAACAAAATGTTTAAAGAACAGTCCACAGGTGAACAGGTGAAGTGGAAACAGGTGAGTGTCATGAGTGGGTATAAAAGCAAAAAAGTAGAGAGTCACCACTTTGTGAACAACTGTGTGAGAAAACTGGGAAAGAATTCCATGTACAGAGTTTCAACAACCAGAGTCCTCAAGTCCGAAAACACCGAGTGAGTGTTGTTAAACTCAGGCATTAAACTCAAAATATAAGAGTGAATATAAGTTTATCAGGTTAAAAAAAAGGATTTGCAAATCACTGTATTCTGTTTTAAATCACAAAATGTCTCAACTTACATATCATTTCATATAATATACATTTATTTTCAATTGATTTCTCTTTGTATTTGAGGTTTTACAGACATGCTGTTTGGTCAAAGCTTTAAAAGTCTGTCAGCTCTTTGTGAAGAGAGGACGCTCCACATTTGGATGAAGGAGTTTGCCGCCTCCTCTTCCTCCCTCTTCCTCCCACTCTCCTCCAGCCACCGTCGGCTGATCCACACTCCAACACAGCAGCCGCCCACTTTCACACCATCGACCCAGAAAAGTGTGAGTGAGCAGCATTGTTTGGAACAGCAGCCCGTGTAATTTCACCATTAGTCTCCATCAGAGACAAGCAGCCCCAGGACATCCTCTCTGTGTGTGTGTGTGTGTGGGGGGGGGGGGGGGGGCTGATCCTGCTAGTGTCTACCGGGGGGGGGGGGGGGGGGGGGGGCTGATCCTGCTAGTGTCTACCATCATCATCATCATCATCACCTCCACCCTGAGGCCAGAGAGCTGAAGGAAAAACAGAAGACATGAAAAGAAAACAAAGGAAGAAACAGACACAAAAAGCAAAGGAAGGACGGGAGGAAGAGGAAGAGGAGGAAGAGGAGACGAGGGACAAAGAACCAAAAAGAGAGGGGCGGAACATTCCAAGGTAAATTTCCAGAAACTTTCCATGGGAACTTGAGTTTGGACAATATTCCAAATTGGAAACTTTTAATGGGAATAAACTGGAAATAGTTGAACAAAACCGTGTCACAAACAAATGATAAAATGATACAGTTAAAAAAGATAGTGTTTGTGTATAAACACAGTCAAATAACTATATAGACACAGTTAGCGGAACAAATGAAACGTTTTGAAAAATACTTTACAGCTGATGTATAAATTCTTGTGTGGTCACGTAAAAGTGTCCAGCAGGGGGCAGAAGAAACAACATAGTGTAATCCATGTTAAAGTACTAGTTAAACTAGTTAAACAGTTTAACAGCGTAGATCAAACATCCACCTCATAATATCATTAACAACTGACTTGACTTTATTTAGTCCTTGGGCTCAAATGTGTGGCTTCAATAGTTGATGTTTCTAGAAACCATGTGTGATGTCATGTAGGGGGCGTGGCCTCAATAGTCCTGCAGTAAGTCGTGTGCTGTGAGTCTGTGATTGAAGAATAACATTGATATTCAACTGTATTTGCATCAAATCTGGTTGTTTTAGCCAAAGATTATGATACAAGATATTATTTAACTACTATATTTTAGTTCACAACCTTCAATCTCGAAAATTTCCAGTCTAACCCTGTTAATAGCCATTATTTCCCATGGATTATTTTTTATTGGAAATACTATGTATAAATGACAAAATGTAGATTGGTCCATGTTCACGTCTTTATCTCACTGTGAGACAGACTTTTCCAACAGGCAACTAAAGTATGTAGGCCACTCACTCTCCCACACCAAAGTCCATAGAGAAAACCAGTGATTTTAGCTCACAGGGACACAGGAGTTGTTGATCCACTGCTGCCTCCATCACTAAGTTCAAATGTCTTATTTTGTCACTTCAGTGTTTGAAATCCTTT
>JAFBJR010000090.1:253386-304043 GCA_016785285.1 Brachirus orientalis
TGTCTTTATCTCACTGTGAGACAGACTTTTCCAACAGGAAACTGAAGTTTGTAAACCACTCACTCTCCCACACCAAAGTCCATAGAGAAAATCAGTGATTTTAGCTCACAGGGACACAGGAGTTGTTGATCCACTGCTGCCTCCATCACTAAGTTCAAATGTCTTATTTTGTCACTTCAGTGTTTGAAATCCTTTGTTCACATTTACGTCAGTGACCACACGAGGCAGCAGTAGACCAGCAGCTCCTGTGTCCCTGTGAGCTAAAATCACTGATTTTCTCTATGGACTTTGGTGTGGGAGAGTGAGTGGTTTACAAACTTAAATAGTTTAGATTTCTAGAAATGCCAAAGATTATAATATTATATATTATTTAAATTTCCACTTTATCCCAGTTAATTCCAACTTTGAAAATTCCCAGAACAACATTCCAAACCACACTAACCCATGTCAGATTGTGCTGTTTGTTTCAGTTCCCTTAGTTAAAATATTCCTATTTAAGAAAATAAGACATGTGGTTCTTCTTCGTCAGGTCATCTGACATCTGGTTTGTGTTACTGTAAGAGGTTAAAAGTAGTCACATGATTAGCAATACAGCTACTGAGCTACGCCGATGAAAATGTATTTTGTGACGCACTGTGAGTTTCAGAGCAGAGAATATTCAGCATTTTTATTTTTCAATATTTTATTTATTGTATCTCTGATGTACAGCACTTTGTTTCAGCTGTTGTTTTCAAAGTGCTTTATAAATAAAGTTGGATTGGATTGGAAACATATCTGATAATTAATAACACATTTTCTATTTTTAATGAACTCAACTGTCTTTTTCTGCTTTATAAGGACTTCAGAAAGGAACATGGCAACGAAGCAGATACAAAATGGAGAACCTTAAAACCATTATGTTTACACTCAAAATGGCTGCTGGGCATTTGGCATCTGAGCGTTGCAGAAGTGTGTGAGTGTGTGTGTGTGTGTGTGTGTGTCTCACTCCTCTAACCGCTGCACTGTGCAGCCTTAATCTGTTATAGGCCTCTACTTATAACCAAGCATAAACTCACACAACATTTCCCTCTGGCTAAGTACTGTGTAGGAGCCAGGGGAAATTCAGATGGATTGGATGCAGCGAACACACACACACACACACATTTGTATAGCATTCATAGTGAGGACCCTCATAGACATAATACATTCTCTAGCCCCTAACCCTAACCTAAACCCAATTGTAACCCTAACCCCAAAACCAGGTCTTAACCCTGAAAAAGCCCTTTAAAGAAGTGAGGACCAGACAAAATGTCCTCACTTTGTCAAAATGTCCTCACTTTGACAAATGTCCTCACTTTGTAGGTGTTTAAACACATTTGTATAGCATTGTGAGGACCCTCATAGACAAAAACCAGGCCTTAATCCTGAAAAAGCCCTTTAAAGAAGTGAGGACCAGACAAAATGTCCTCACTTTGTCAAAACGTCCTCACTTTGTAGGTGTTTGAACACGTTTGTATAGCATTCATTGTGAGGACCCTCATAGACAAAAACCAGGCCTTAATCCTGAAAAAGCCCTTTAAAGAAGTGAGGACCAGACAAAATGTCCTCACTTTGTCAAAACGTCCTCACTTTGTAGGTGTTTATACGATTTTTGGTCCTCACTGCAGTACAAGGACAAGAACACACACACACAAACAATCAGGCGGGCAGTGAACAGGCATGGACAGAGCTTATGTTATCTTCAGGGGTTTTTCTGCTCCTTGGTTGTAGTGGAGCTCGCAGGAAACCAGGGATTTGATTTAATAAAGGGATTTGTGAGCTGGGAATGGGAGCAGGACAGGAAGGAAGGAAGGAAGGAAGGAAGGAGGGAAGGAAGGAGGGAAGGAAGGAAGGAATGAGGGAGGAAGAGGAAGAGGTGACAGCAAAAAAAAAAAGGCCCAGGATGAATGAGTGCAACGGTGAACGTGTGAACGATGAAAGACTGAGGCTAAAAATGAGGCAGCATATCGATGATGATGATGATGATGAAAACTTGGTTGCATTATTAATGAGGATGGTGATAATGAGAGGATGAAGGCAGCTGATGAAAGGCTGGAAATAACAAAGGCTAAAAATCACACACACACACATTTAATTATTCTATTTCTCTCTGAATAATGTTCGGATATTTTCCTCACATATTGCGACTCTTAAAGGGACAGTGCAAGTTGTTTCTGAAGCCGAGAACCAGCGTAAAATAAATGAATAAGTAAATAAAAATGTAGCCACTTAAAATAGACTCACCTAAAAAAATCTGTCAGGTTTTTGACTTTTGCTGCTCAAAAAACTAACAAACAAATGGACAGAAATGGCTAAAAGATAACATCCTCAGCAGAGGTAACGAGAAGGTAACCTCATAAAATCTACACCAACTTAAAACAAGATAATTTCAGAATATAATTCCCACTTAATCTTACACAATTAAAGCTTTGTGTCACTTTGTAAACCACTCACTCTCCCACACCAAAGTCCATAGAGAAAATGAGTGATTTTAGCTCACAGGGACACAGGAGTTGTTGATCCACTGCTGCCTCCATCAGTAACTTCAAATGTCATTTTTTGTCAATTCTGTGTTTAAAATATTTTGTTCATCTTTAAATCAACGACACAAAGTGACCACACGAGGCAGCAGTAGACCAGCAGCTCCTGTATCACCACGAGCTAAAATCACTGATTTTCTCTATGGACTTTGGTGTGGGAGAGTGAGTGGTTTACAAACTTCACTTTCCTGTTGGAAAAGTCTGTCTAACAGTGAGATAAAGACGTGAACATGTTCTTAAAATACCATAGACTTAAACTGACGTAGATTTTGTCAAGCGGCTAAAATCAGTTCCTCTCACAACCGCACTCTAAAATACATAAACTATCCCTGTAACTATCAATACAGTCAAATGACTGGATGTCACTCTGTTTATATGAATGACATGTAATCATCTGTTTTTCTACCCTCTCAGTCTCAGTCTCTGTAAAGTGGACTTCACTGTTAACAGAGAGGTTTTTTAGGACACGGCCAGTGGGAGTTTCAGACAGCGGGTCATTTTATCTTCTCCAGAAATCACACTGTTAAGCTCTATCAGCCACAGAGACTTCTCATCAGCTTACACTGTAATTCCCCAACACTTCCTGTTTCCACTTGAATGGAAAAGTGGTCTGAGAATGTGTGCTAAGTGAGAACAGACTTAGGAGCCTGAGGAAGATGTCAATTAAGTAGTGAAGCAAAGGCTGACCCACAATCTGCAGAGCCTGCTGGTCAAACCATGACAAAGCAAAGTGTGTTGTCTCTGTATAAATAACTTTCAGCAGCAGCGTCTGTGTTAAGGCCTTTGTGCTGTATACTCGAAACTGCACGCGATTCCAGGCTGTTCCCTGACTGTTACTAATGTGTGAAAGTCCATAGAGAAAATCAATGATTTTAGCTCACAGCACACAGGAGTTGTTGATCCACTGCTGCCTCCATCACTAAGTTCAAGTGTCTTATTTTGTCAAATTCGTCCTTTAAAATCCTTTGTTCAGATTGACCTCAGTGACACAAAGTGACCACACGAGGCAGCAGTAGACCAGCAGCTCCTGAGTCCCTGTGAGCTAAAATCACTGATTTTCTCTATGGACTTTGGTGTGGGAGAGTGAGTGGTTTACAAACTTCACTTTCCTGTTGAAAAAGTCTGTTGTGCTTCATGTGAATATTGAAAATACATCAGAATTCTCCTCTTAATTTCACTGTGGTTGTGCAAAGACCTCATTTAAGTCATATAAGGCTGACTGTTGACCAAAAATTACATCAGATAATGGTCATCAAAGGTTTGACTTAAAACTTAATAATTAAACCTAATAATTATTTTTATAATCCATTAAATTGTCGCTTTGATTACTTCATTAGTTGTTTGGTCCATAAAATGTTCAAATGTTCATAGAACATTGATGTCAAATGTCTTGTTTTGTCCACAAACTAAAATTATTCCGTTTAAATGAGTGCTTTATTATTTGGAGCAAAGAAAATATTGACTTTTCTTGTTGGAAAAGACTGTTCAACACTAGAGTAAATTGTTCTTACTCTTCAAATGAGAAAAGAAAATCTTGGTTGATTAGGATTTCATGCAAACCATTGATTTAGCTCGTTACAGGTAATTCAAGCTTGCTGTAAAACCTTATTAAGTTAAATGTTGTTTTATTAAAAAGAGATAATTCTTCTGGTGCAAAACTTGGTTGCCAAGATTCCTTTTCTTTTTCTTTGCAGGTTTTTCTACTTTTAAGGCACATTACAAAATAACAAGCTAGTTTTAAGTATTTAATTATTATCACCAAGCAACATCTTTTTTTTTTCTTCTCAAAACAAGAAAATATAAATACATTTCAGAATGTTTGGTTTATATTTTGTTAAAAAGGTAAAGAAAAAAATCTCGTTCATGAATCAGAATCAAAGTCCATATTGATATTGACATATTTTTAATTAATAACCAACTTTATATGTTCCTGGGGTGTAATTAAGAATAATAGTTAAACTACGGCTAAACACAAAATGTAACATTTTTCACTCTGTTTTAATGTTTAAGTAAGTTGATTTTTTTAATCCCACAGCTTCTCACTGACAGGATTAAAGGGAGTTTTCATCGTCTCCATCTTTGGGCTCCACATTCTCACAAAATGGAATTTGTGTTATGTGGTGTTCACAAGTTCATCAAGGGTGTGATTAAACGACGTAAGCTTCTGCTTCACTCGTTTCATCAGTTTTGTTAATCACTGTTTAATAAACAGATTTACATAATAATCAAAACAGACTCAGGGTAATTACCATATGGTAAACATGGTAATTTCCTCATGAGGTTCTTTCAGTAATGATTAGTTAAGTTATTATTCCTGCTTTGATTGCTGCTCTTCTCTGTTTTATTGAACCCTTTTATGCTGTATCACAAGTTAAATTACAGTAGTATATGTTAGTTTGTTAGTTTCCAGATAATTCTGTGTAGAAAAGTTTAAAAAAATGTGTTTATCGAGCTATGAAAATGTGTTATTAAACATTTAGTCAACTTAAGTTATTCTATAAATCATTAAATTTAGAGACTTAGGCATAAAAACAATGAAATAATTTTTCATTTTTATTGTCTGCTCAGAAACACTTAAGAATGAATTTAACAGCTAGAATTTTTTTTATACTTGCAAAACCACACAGCAATTTGTGATAGTGAATTTTAGGTCTGTAATTAACAGAAACCGAACACACACTCCATTGTTTTAGCTTGTTAAGGTTAATTAAAGCTTAAGTTAGATTTTCACTCTTTCACTCATTTTCTACCACTTTATCCACTAAGGGTCGCGGGGGGCGCTGGTGCCTAACTCCAGCTGACATAGGGCGAGAGGCAGGGTCACACCGTGGACAGGTCGCCAGTCCATCACAGGGCCACACAGAGACAGACAACCATTCACTCTCACATTCACACCTATGGGCAATTGAGAGTGTCCAATTAACCTAATCCCCAAATCTGCATGCTTTTGGACTGTGGGAGGAAGCCGGATTACCCGGTGAGAACCCACGCACCACGGGGAGAACATGCAAACTCCTTGCAGAAGACCCCTTGTTCCTTAAGTTAGATTTTTTTCCTTATAATTTTTATAGTGCAAAACTTTTAGGTAAAAAAATAAAACCCCAAAAATGAGGCTTATTTGACTGTGTTGAACAGAAATGTTTGCAGTGTCATGGTGACTCCAGTGTGTCAAACCTCAAGCTTCTCAGTCTTTTCACACATTTTCAGCTCTGATTCTCTGACATATGTCGCGTGTTTAAAAACACATTTACTGCAAAGGCTCCTGACAGAAGAATGACCTGAACGTCTCCTGACACAGTTTCTGAAAACATGATTTCTGTGAAACTTTCTAGATGCTGGTTTTCCCACAAAAGACACACACACTCACTGGTTTCCATGACTACAGAGGACATCACATTGACTTCCATTCATTTCCTGCAGACTTACTCTAACCTTAACCATAATTACTAGTGTCCTAACCCTAACCCTGACCTCTAACCTTAACCTAACCCTAACCTCAGCCTAACTTTAAAACATGTCTTCACCTTAAAATGGAGTCATTTACGTTATGGGGACTTGATTTTTGTCCCCATAAGGAAGACAAGTCCCCATAATGTGAGTGTGGAGACACATTTAGGTCCCCACAACATGAGGAAGACCAGCTACACACACACACATACTGTGAAAAGAGCTGAGATAAACTTGTAATAGTTCAAATACACCAGGATCATTGACAGCGACTGTGATGAATTCACTTCCTTCACTTTGTTTCTGTTTGTCTGCTTTAGCTCACAGTTTTTATTTGTGGAGAATATTCTCAGGGTCGTGGAAGGTAAATATTATATGCCTGCTGTGCGTGTATAATCCCAAAAATCTGTTCTAAGTGGGATTAAACAGAACCGCCACAACCACAGACGTGATGCAAACAAAGTTTAAGTTTGTTTGAACAAAAATATTTTACAAAACAAAACATTTGTTTAGGTTTGATTAATTACGATTAGAGATGTCACGATTCTCTTTTAGCTCAGATGGGTCGGCCATTTTTAGACTGGTCTAGTTGAGTCCGGGATCATTGGTTTTTAATTCCCATTTTGTTTGTCTCCATGGTGTCATGAGTGATATAATGTCCATCATTTGTTTACAGTGTACCACACTGAGGCCTTATTGTCACATTTAAATCATTTATTTACATGAATGTGACAAAAACCAGTCAGTTGTGAAGTCATAGAGTCATGAAGCTCTGTGTTTCCTCTGAAGGTTAAAGCCTCTGAATCTGCTCTGACCTCCAATCACATGATGGAGTAACATGTGACCTGCTTGCTATTTCAGATTCACTAATTAAATGTGTAAATCCAGGGTTTTCACCGTTGAATAAAGGTCACATGTCTGATGCTACAAACACGCCTATAGCGCTAGTTATCGCTTTAGCGCGAGTTGAATTTTGAAGACAGAAGAGTTGACGGACTTGTTTTTATAGTTACGTCTACGTCCTCATGATACATGTGGAGACATTGTTTGCTTTTCTACACGTGTAACACAACATGACTTACACGTGGTTTTCTTGTCGAAAACGCAAACGTTGTGGACAAAACTCGCAGCGAACGTGAAATATTTCCAAACTGGTGATTTCAGAGAAGCGAGTTTGGTCGATGTGTCGCCCAAATCAGCAGTTGCCGTGGTTACTGTTTAAAATATAGTTGTGCTACAATGGCTACAACCACAAGACTGTGGTTTTTTTCCCCTCTAACACGTCTGCAGGACGTCACACTGGGGGGCGTTTTGATCAATATCACCCTTAATTACAATATTTTTTTCCCTATTTACATTGAGTCAAAACTATAGGCTCTTTTCCACAATAGGAACTTTTCTCATTTACCCGGGTAATTAAAAAACCTCAGTGTGTTTCCACTGAAATTACCTGGGTAAATATAACCCTGGTAAATGCTTTACCCGGGTAAATGTAGCACCTACCCTGGACTAGGGACTTTTCAGATGACAGGAACTTTGGAGGGGCGGGGCCTGTGTGGAACACATCTTACAGCTGTTTCCATGTTGTGAACTTAGAGACTTTGTCTCTACATTTAGTGAGTATTTTTTTCAAAAAAGTGATTATAGACAAATCTAGTGTCTTTTTCTTGTTATTTGAGACTTTTGGAGACACTGACGTGAAAAAACGTGAATGTATCGTTCTAAAGGTCTTTACACACCGGACAGAACCAACAAGAGAATGATTCTGATGAGACGCAGCCTCTCATGAACATCAAGAACGATGAGAAGAAACTGATAAATTATGAGGAGGAGAAAAAAAATCACATACACACATGCGGCTGTTGCTGCTGTTCTCTGGCTGATGCAGCTCACAGTGATGTCAGTAAAACTATTTTGAAGCTTGATTTTCACTGAAGCACCTTTACAACCCCCCTCCACGCGTCGGTAACTGTTTTATACTTTATTCTTCTTTATGAACGTGAGACAAACACAATCAAGCGATCCACTGGCGTAGTCCAGTTTAGTTATGTAACTAGCATATTTGTCGTGCGACGAACCCTCCCCCAACAGCTACTCCTGGTCATGGGCGTGCTGGCCAATCACAAGAGACTCAGTGTTCTGTGGGGGCGGGGCATTAGCTCAGAAACAGAGTGCCTGTTCAGAGGCTGGCAGAGAGCAGCAATAATCTGTCTTAATCTGAAGAGACTATGAGGTTTTTGACCATAAATACTATTTAATTTATCTAAGTAGACATCAGTAATCTGGATTTTTGCTTCAAAACTTTTAAATGTTTTGACTGTGCGTCATCAACAACACTCAAGAACTTTGAGGAGCAGTGGAAACACAAACTGCACAGATTAGCAGGATCTTATTTACCCAGGTAAATGAGTTCCTGTTAGTTTTGGTGGAAAAGGAGCTCCTGTTGTCTCTGTCATGCAGCACAAGTGGAATGTGGGAATAAGCTCCTTCCACTGTGTACAGCACACACCTTCCTTCAGTGTGTGTGTAACTGCACTTGTGTCACAGAAGAACTAACCACTATCTCGTTACAGAGTTGGAATGAGTTTGAAGAAAGTGGAGATGAAAGTGTCTTTTTCTGTGTGTGTCACACAGACACTGATCTGCTCCGTGTTTAATGACCTTCTGTCTCAGAGGTTGAAGGTGCTGGATGAAGGAAAACACCAGGGGGCGCTGTTAACGCGACGACTCGTGCCACATGCGCCGTGATATGTGATTCTACCAACATCTAACGTCATGACGTCGTTTCAGAAACGGAAGACAAAAGCGTAGCTGCAGTGTTTGGTCATCTGGAGCTCCACCACACATGCGCCCTCTGCTGGATATAACCGAGTAGACAGATAGAGTTCATTTAGAAAAAAATATTTTGCATGTCAGGATTTGTAAGTGTAGAGACACTAGGTGTCACTGTTCTAAAATGTTGATGCTAGTTTTAGTCAGACTAAAGTGACCTTTTTTCCCCCACAGTTTCTGTGGTTTTTTTAACATTCAATCATCTTTGTTTTCATATTTAACTTGGGAGATCTTTCTTACGCCAGATAACAGTGGATGCATGTTTACGGCTGGTGTCCTGTAGGGGGAGCTCTGAGGAGAAAAAGGCAACGCAAACAGAAAATTGTTTCTTCAGCCCAAGTAAAGTGAGCAGACGTTGACTTTCATTGTGCTGCAGGACTGCAGAGTCCTCAGCCTCACCAACACAACAGTCAGTCATTCTGCCTCTCTACTCATCCATCCATCCATCCATCCATCCACAAACCTCTTTCAGCTCAGCTTCTAAAAAGATCTGTGATTTTTATCTCCATGTTTTCTTTCTTCAACCTTTACAACCCTTTTCCATCTGATCCTCAACTGGAATACAATAGAAAATGGTTCTGCTGTTCATTATTACCTTTCATTTTAGATAATACTTGCTTAATCTCTTTAAATAAATGGACATTTGTGTGCGTTTCAAACACTAGTTGTGTTTCCATTACCCCTAGAAATGCAAAAAATCTAAATATCGCAATAACAAAATGGTAAAATTCTCGAAAAACCTCTCAAATACTGTATGACTAAAACATACAGTATTAATATATCAATACAACAGCCTTTAAAACCAGGGAAAGTCATTACAGATACTTCCATCCGTCCATCCATAACCTAAGACCAAATCTGGTGTATATATATGTTATATATACACACACACTATATATATACACTATATAATATCCATAATATTGAGCAGCCCGACACAGAGTGAGAGCAGAGAAAAGTCAAATATGTGTGAACCAAATTTTCCTGGACTCAGTTGAGTCTGAAGGAGAACATGAGGACACTGGCTCCACACGCCAAATCACTTTGGTCACGTCAGTAACTGTGTAATATGACCAAAATCTCATAAACCACTGCAGGACTGTTACATATTTATGATATATCTGGAAAATAAAGCACATTTCCAGTGGACTTGAATGAAACGTTGCCTCAGAAGCTTTTTCGTCCGAGTGGAACTGTTGGTTTTCTCTTCTGTAGGTGATATGAGACAGAAACTTTGAACGTGTCTGCTGATCGGTGCACATTATGTGATCCGTACTGCCTTTGATCCGTTCCCGTGGGAATTTTCCATTTCCATTTTTGATGATTTTCTTCGCCAAGGTCATTCAGTTTGCCCGGAAAAGCCAAAGCACAGCATTTCCCCCATCGAACCGCAAGCACATAGAATTTGAAGGATCCTATGTACGGTACCACTTAAGTTCACAAAAATGTTTTAATAAAATTAGGAAAATAGAAAGGAAATACATTGATGAAGAAATTTAAATTCAAATAATTTAAGGCAGTACTAAATCTTGAGCTCTTTTGGTGCAACTGTTTCCAGGAATGTGGAAGCAACAAACCGTTTAGCGAAATATGTCCCACTTCCCGTCCAACACTGGTGTCCTGAGAAAGACACCTGCCAAGTTTGAAGACTGTCAAGCGAACTGTTGGACAGTTATGTGAGACAGACAAATTGGAGTTTACAGCAGAAATTTGTCTAGTCGCCTTTTTCACCTTTTCCTCTACAGAGCGCCCCCTACAGTACATATTTTTACGACACCACCATAAACATCTACCTCTTTATCCTCACTGTTCACACAACCTCCAGATTCTGAAGAGTCCAGGTCGGCCACCCTGAACATCCGAGGCTGTTTTTCCTCTAACAGACAGTAGGGGGCAGTGGAGTCAGTCCCTGATGTCCCCACAACAAGACATTTAACCGTCACAATGACTCTGAAGCTGTTCAATGAGGGTAAAACTCCTGCAGAGTTCAGCTTTAAATACAACTTGCTCAGCTGACCTGACTTTGTCATGCTGAACATTCATATTATCACATCACATTCTCAAAAATCTAAATTTCTGAAATGATTTTAAATATTCTGTTCTATTCATGAACTGGCAGAACGTGTGTTTCTCATGTCAGCGCGAACAGAAAGACCGTATCATTCACTGCATTTCCAGAGATGGTTAGGAAGTGTGTGTGTAGCTGGTCTTCCTCATGTTGTGGGGACCTAAATGTGTCTCCACACTCACATTATGGGGACTTGTCTTCCTTATGGGGACAAAAATCAAGTCCCCATAACGTAAATGACTCCATTTTAAGGTGAAGACATGTTTTAAAGTTAGATTGAGGTTAGAGTTAGGTTAAGGTTAGAGGTCAGGCTTAGGGTTAGGACACTAGTAATTATGGTTAAGGTTAGAATAAGGAAATGAATGGAAGTCAATGGAATGTCCTCTGAAGTAATGGAAACCAATGGAAACCAATGGAAACCAGTGGAAACCAGCGACACCAGTGGTGTTCTTTTCAGGACTCTGTATTGACTTCCATTCATTTAAATGGACTAAACAAAGCCTTATCACTCACCTTAACCATAACCAGCATTGCAAACACATGACTTTTTAAAATTCACACACACACACACAAATAAAAATAATAAAATTATTACCATGAATTATTGTTAATTATTAATGAATAATGATTAATTCACTGTATAGCTGTTTGTAGCACTGGCTGCAGGCAGTTTGATCTTGGATGCAAGATAGCATCTCACTCTCACACATTCTTGTACAAACAGAATGTCAGTGCTGGGGTCATGCGCTCTAAATATCATTATATTTTATTTATCCCCACACGTTAATTATTTATTGTTTTACAGTGATATTTCAGACTCGGTTGTATGAGTTACTGAACAACAGTTAGCTCTGGCAGGTTCTCTGTTAGCCACTAAACAAAAGACTAACCAAATAGAGTCTATCTATCTATCAGTTTAAGTCTATTATATCTACAGAACATGTTCACGTCTTTATCTCACTGTTAGACAGACTTTTCCAACAGGAAAGTGAAGTTTGTAAACCACTCACTCTCCCACACCAAAGTCCATAGAGAAAATCAGTGATTTTAGCTCACAGGGACACAGGAGCTGCTGGTCTACTGCTGCCTCGTGTGGTCACTTTGTGCCACTGAAGTACATCTAAATGAAGATTTCAAATGCCGAAATCACATATCAATATATTTGAACTTACTGATGGAGGCAGCAGTGGATCAAGAACTTCTGTGTCCCTGTGACCTAAAATCACTGAATTTCTCTATGGACTTTGGTGCAGGAAACTGAGCAATAACAAACTTCTGTTTTCTGCTGAAAAAAGTCTTTCTAACACATAGGTAGAAAATAAAACAGTGAAACTGTCTTAAAACCAGAAATATATTTGGTTGGTGATTCTCTCAAAGCTCCCGGAGGACAAACAGTGGGTTGTACACACAGAAACATAATAAGGTGTATAACTTAGGCTGAGTGTAACGTCTCCTGTGGCTCGAGAGGAGCTTTAGAGTTTGAGAAGAAAACAGTGAAGATGTCGTCATAATTTTCTTGGCTTTATGTTGGAGAGTTGGAGTCTTTGTAGGAGTTTAGAGGATAACAACAGTGCAGTCAGGAAGAAAATGTTCTTGGCTGCTTGAGCTTAAATAAGATAAGAAACTGTGAACAATATTAATTCCTTTTTTTCCTCCTTTGAGTCCTACAACTAGGGATTTCCTATTTTATTCAATTTCAAAGAGCAAAACTTAGTCTTTAATTATCTGATAATTTATCACAACGTAAATCCATACTGACTGTTTTTACAATGTTTTTATTGTGATAATGTTATGGGTCATATACTGTACTGCCCAATGTATGATTTAAATCAAAGTGAAAATTCTAGCCACTTTTCTACACTGTTACGTTAAAAATGCACAATATACAACATCTTGTTCCGTCTAATGCTGAAAATATTGAGACTGTATGTTGTATTATTGCACTGCCAACCCGTACATGTACAGAAATCTACCTTGTTGTGAAAAACTGATGTTTGCTCACTCTCTAGAAACAAAGTCCATGGAAATCAGCCATTTTAACTCAAAAACATTAAACCGCAAATAACGTGAAACGGCTTTAAATGTGTGATATAAAGTCATAAAATGACCAAGATGTGTCATCAAAGATGAAGGACACATTCACACATATACATTTTCATTTGAAAGACAACAATATTTTTGTCTTGGATTCTTCTTCTTCTTCTAATAATAATAATAATAGTTTCAGTAAACCACTGGATCAGAATATTTCACCTGGGCATTGCTTTCTTAGCGTGTTCCTTTTATGTCACGCACATTTGATGTCTTTGATTCAAAGTGAGGGACAAACCATGTGGGTGAGTCTTCAAAGGAAAGAGGAAAACACTATACCACAAATACTGTTACGAGTGTGGACAGGCAAATTCTCTGAGTTTGGTCAAGCGAGACAAACAACAAAGAAGAACGAGCGACGGCCGTCAGTGAATTCCCTGAATTGGAAGACGAGTGTCCAGAGGTCGTCAGTTCCTGTGGCTCTTGCAGCAAAAGCAGAGGAATCAACTCCGGTTTGATTTCAAAGAACGCTTGGACGGACAAAGCACGAGCTGCTATGGAAATGGAAGAACAGTCTTCAGTGGAGACAGCAGCAGAGACACCGGTGTCTCAGCTTCACTCTTCTGAGTCAACTCAGGTTTTGCCTGAAACTGACACCAAAGAAGCAGAGTCCTCCGAGAACGTGGGAAACTCAGAGGAGGAAACTAAAACACCAGCTGAAGAGACTGGTCATGTTGACCAGTGTCCAGCTGCAGTTGTGTCTAAGTGTCCATCTCCTGTGTCAACCAGTGTTTCACCTGAAACTGAGGCTGCTGAGAGCAATGGTGACTCTGCTGAAGTTACCGTCAAAGAGAAAGAGGAAACTGGATGTGTCAACCAAAGCTCAGAAGACTTTGTCTACGTGATCCCAAGTGAATTCGTCTACCTGATCCCAGCTGACTATGTTTACAATTGTCCCGCTTCTGTGTCAACTAATGTTTCACCTAAAACTGAGACAAATGAGACACATGCTGCTGAGAACAGCAGAAAATCTGCCGAAGCAACCAACACAGAGACTACAGAGACCGGCTACGCTCACCACATTCCTGCTGTTAGCTACCAATGCCCAGCGGGCTACTTCTACCAAAACCCGACTGACTTTGTCTACCAATGCCCACCGAGCTATTTATGTCAAAACCCAGCGGATCATGTCTACCAAAACCCAGCTGGCTGTATCTACCACAACCCAACGGACTATGTCTACCAAAATCCACCTGACTTTGTCTACCAAAACCCAGCTGGTTGTATCTACCAAGATCCAACTGACTTTCGCTACCAAAACCCAGCTGGCATGACCAGCAGAGCCTCGGCCTCCAACAGGTACAAAGGCCCAACCTCCAGTACCTACAAGGCTCCAACCCCCAATACCAACAAGCTTCCAGCCTACAGTACCTACAAGGGTCCAGCCTACATCAACTACAGGTGTCCAGTTCCTAATACCTACGGAGGTCCAGGCCAAAACACCTACAAGGGTCCAGGCTACAGCAACTACAGACGCCCAGCTTCAAACACCCACAGAGGTCCCGCCAACAAGAAAGACCCAAAAAGGTACATGCGACAAAACATAACGCAGGCCGTTTCAGTTCGTACCAAGTCAAACGAAGCAGGAGCTGCCGTGAAAACAGGAAACCAGTCTGCTGTAGAAACCAACACAGAGACTGCGATTGAGATGAAAAGTATGATCACGGTGACTATGGAGGAACTCGCCACGCTCAACCTGAAAGCTGAATCCGACAGGAAGAAGAAGGACGAGTAAACAGAGGTGAACACCAATCAGACGGACGGATGGACGGACGGATGCAGAAGCGACTCCCTTAGCGATAACTCTGTTGCATTTCTCATCTTAACAATGTCAAAGTTGTCACTGCTCACACCTTCGACAGACGTGAAGAAAAATTCCATTGGACTTTGTTTTCCAAAGTTCTGCTGGATGTATCTACCAAGATCTACCAAGTTTCCTGTGGTCAGCTCGTTTAAATCAGGCCACATCATTTTTCACTGCAGTTCCCCTTAAACTTTCACAAAATTATATTCATTCTTTTCTTTCAAATGTACTTTTATTGACAAATCACACTTATAGTTTTAATGTTTATTTTAAGTTTAATGTAAATGTAATGTCTCGCTCTTATTATGGTTAATGTAATTTGAAGGTTTTGCTTTCACTCCGTGCTTTTCTTAATGTACTGTACATCCATGCCTCTGTAAAGCACTTTGAGTTGCCCTGTGTATGAAGAGTGCTATACAAATAAACTTGCCTTGCCTTGCCTTGCCTTACCAAAACCCAGCAGGGCCTCAGCCTCCAGCAGGTAGAAGAGTCCAACATCCAACACCTACAGTGGTCCAGCCCACAATACCAACAAGAGCAAACAGTCCGAAGATATGTGAATATAAAATCCACCAACCGAAACCCAACTGGTTGTGTCCACCAAGGCCCAACTGACTTCAGCTTTAGAGAAGAAAACCCTTGTCTGTCTGGGTTTCTGTAGAAAACACAAGCTATCATCTATCACCTGCCTAAAGTACATATTAAAGGTTTATTCTAAGGCTACAAAAAGCAAATCTTTTTTGTTTTAAAGCAATTATACACCTTAGGAAAATACTGATAAGTATCAGTGATGTTTCACTACTATACGTTCTTTGTGCTAAGATTGCTGTGAGTTTAGATAAGAATTTAGGCAAAATGTTTTTAAGTGATATATCTGTGGCCTTTTTTCTGACAGGTCTTGCATTTCTTATTCACAGACACAGTGTTACACTGAGTACAAGTGCAGCCCCTTCACTTTGTATTTCCGTAAATCTGGCAAACACGACCCGACAATGTTTTGAATTGGGATTACACTAAGTGTATGAAAGGCTAAAGGTCGCTATTGTACACATTTTACATGTCATTTTAAATGAGGTCAGTTTTGTAAAGCCGAGATCAGACAACACAATGATTTTCACAATGGTCACCATGTCAGATTATAAATCCCAGTGGCACAGACTCTTGGCGTGTCTTGTTCGAGCTCGACCAGTTCATCGTTCACAACGCTGTGCGAGTTTGTAGGTCATCGGGAGGCGGGGCAAGGAATCATGGCTACGGAAGCGTTGTGGGTGATGCTCGCAGTCTAGACAAGAAGGAAGAAAAGACTGTTGACCTGTTCCTGGGAGAACAGTATGGACTGTCTGTCCTTCTGAGAGACACTCCCTTCACCATGTTTATGTCTGCGTGTTACACCGTGTCCGAAAACACGCTTCTCTCACTGGTCAGCGTCCACAAGCACATTTTAGGAGACGTCAGACTCGGCAGGAAATCAGAGAATGTGCAGTAACATTCTCGTCTTCTTCAGTTATGTTACACTACACGTCCATCCATCCCTCCTGAATTCTTCACGGCTTCTGATCCCGTCACGCGTGTGGTGTGACGATGCTGGGTTTCCTGCCAGTGACACCATGAGGCCACGTTAAATTGTTAAAATCTCTCCAGGTTCAGCCTCTCTAATCGTGCCTCCACAGTGCAGAATAATTAGAGACGTTTTAAATGTCATAGAGGCATCAGGATGATGCTGTAATTAAAAAAGAAAACCCTCCATTGGTGTCATAATGAACTGGCTTAGTCATTATTGTCAGTGCTAACAGGCCTCAGTGTGTGTGTGTGTATGTGTGTGATGAATCACACTCTATTGTCTGTCCTTGTCTGGAGTCCAATAATGGTTTGACCCATTACGAACATAAGTTGACATGTTTTTGATCCATATCGTCCCTCGACACTTTTACACCCAACATCTCTCTAAAAAGAATCCATTTTAACAAACTTACTGAAGTTAAAGCAGAAGAAGTTAAAACTTTGCCATTTTCTCGTCTTTCTCTTTGAAGATCATCATCTACATTTTTATCTTCACTGTTTTAAAAGCTCATCGAGGACGTTCTCTCCTGATCATGTATATTTGTTTTCAACGGAGCCTGCGAACTCAAGCCATGGAGCCATGACCATGACCATGACCACGTCCACGTCCACGTCCACGTCCACGATCACGACCACATACACGTCCACGACCACGACCACGTCCATGTCCACGTCCACGTCCATGACCACGACCACGTCCATGATCACGACCACGTCCACGTCCATGATCACATCCACGACCACATCCACGACCATGTCCACGATCACGACCACGTCCATGACCACGTCCACGACCATGTCCATGATCACGACCACGTCCATGACCATGACCATGTCCATGATCACGTCCACGTCCATGATCACGACCACGTCCACGTCCATGACCATGACCATGTCCACGTCCACGTCCATGACCACGTCCATGTCCATGACCACGTCCATGTCCATGTCCATGACCACGTCCATGACCACGTCCATGATCACGACCACGTCCACGTCCACGTCCATGTCCATGACCACGTCCATGACCACGTCCATGATCACGTCCACGTCCACGTCCACGTCCATGACCACGACCACGTCCATGATCACGACCACGTCCATGACCACGTCCACCTGTTTCTTATGCTTCTCTGTTTCTCAGTTCTTCCAGTTCTTAAACAGTCGGTCCGATGTTTACTCATGCGGCCTGTTACGTCCCTGGGTTTTGGCTTAGGGGTTGAAGGGATGAACAAAAACCATTTATGTACCAGGCCCTTTTACCCAGGTAAATATTCACTTGGTTAACACTTTACCCGGGTAAATTTAGCACCTGCTCTGGAACTAGGACTGTGTGGAACATCTTAGAGCTGTTGTTGTGATGTTGTGAACGTAGAGACTTTGTCTCTATATTTAGTGAGTATTCAGACCCTCTAGAGACTCTCTTCAAATTTTCAAATACTCAAATACTGAATTCAAAACAAAATTCAATAAACCTAAACCGCTGGTCTCTAAACCAAATGGTCAAACAAAAGAACCAGGTCAATCCACAATAAAACTTAGAGCTACTCACAACCAAAAGGGGGGAAAACACTGCAGCAAGCCAAAATGCTGCCCAAACACCCTCCTACTCCCACAGAAAAAAGTATTACAACCACCAACGAATCACCAGGATGCAGAGGTTTGGCTCTCAAAAGAGAAAAAGCAGGACTTTTCACCCTCTTTTTCTTGTCTTCAAATGACGACCAACTCAACAGAGAGAGTCAATCCTGAGGAGAAACACACGCACACACACACACTCACACGCACACGCACACACACCAATCAAGCACTCTTGTTGTAACATGCCCCGACAATCATTTCCTCTTCCTCGCTTTCTGTTTCTTTTTCACTGGCTCTGCCGTGATGAACATGTAAATTAACGCTTGCTGCCTTGATATCTGTTTCTATCATGGTACAGTACGGTACGGTTTGGAATGGTAATGTCCTGGGTCAGAGAAAAGTTTACTACCCTTTTGCCGCGTCGCGTGACAATGAACAATGTTACTGAACTTGACACAACAGACAAGAATGGAGGACGTCCAGAAGCTCTTTCTGTCCTGCTCGGTTTGTGGATTTTTGTACATTTAGCACCTGCTCTGGAACTAGGACTGTGTGGAACACATCTTAGAGCTGTTTCCATGTTGTGAACTTAGAGAATTTGTCTCTACATTTAGAACATGTATCGTTCTAAAGGTCTTTACAAACCGGACGGAACCAACGAGAGAATGATTCTGATGAGACGCAGCCTCTCATGAACATCAAGAACAATGAGAAGAAACTGATAAATTATGAGGAGGAAAAAAAATCACTCACACACGCTGCTGCTGTTCTCTGGCTGATGCAGCTCACAGTGATGTCAGTAAAAACTATTTTGAAGCTTGATTTTCACTGAAGCACCTTTACAGCCCCCCACCACACGTCTGTAACTGTTTTATACTTTATTCTTCTTTATTAACATGAGACAAACACAATCAAACGATCCACCGGCTGTTAAATGTTCTGACTGTACGTCATCAACAACACTCAACAACTTTGAGGTGCAGTGGAAACACTAACTACACAACGCCGCCCTCTTAAAATAATTGCCTAAGTCATTTTTTTTTGCCTAAATCATCTCCATTCAGCAAAATTGTTTCAGGTTTTGTGTTTCCTGAAAAACCTGAAAAAATGACTTAGGCGATTATTTTAAGAAGGCGTCAACAGATTAACAGGAACTCAATTACCCGGGTAAATGAATTCCTGGTAATAACAGTTCCTGGTCATTTTGATGGAAAAGAGGCTTTTGAACGAGATCAGACTGTGAACATTTGCCTCGACATCCACAGGATATTTACACTAATCGTTTTTGTGTCGCCCAATCAACTGACTGTACCATTCTTCTCTGATATCCCAAAGACAGGATGCCAAAGAATGGAATGGTTGGGACTGGTTATTTGGTACTATTCCAAAAAAAAAACATACTGTACTACACCAAACCGAACCGTCCCACTCGGTGGAGACACGGCTTATGTGTAATGCCATGAAGCAATTTGTGTTCTGAATCTGACGAGGCTGGTTTTCCACTAACAGACAGTAGGGGGCAGTGGAGACAGAAGCCAACTCCCACAACAACACATTTAACCATCACAATGACTCTGACGATGTTAAATTAGGCTAGAAATCCTGCACAGTTCTGCTTTAATTTCATCTTCTTTACTATAAATAAATTCTGGGTCTACCTTCCACCTGGTTGACCTACATCTGCTCCACACACAGAGTGGTGACCATATTACTCATGCGGCGCTGAATGGGTGAAGCATGTGCTGAATGGATGTGTGAAGCTGCAGATGGAGACGAGGAGCCACGAGCATCACCTGCTCACCATCCATCCTGCTGCAGCTTTGGGGCCGTGGATTCATCAGGAGTACGAACTCACATGAACAGCTTCTGTGTCACGGACTATAATGATGCTGCTGTGCAGACATGACCGCATCAAACCATGACATTCGCGTGAACATTACCGTCGGTGTTCATGTGCATGTCGTGTATATGACACACACATGCTGCTAAGTCAACAATGCTTCATGTTGTTATGTTTTTGTTAGTGCCCTACACGCCAGGATTTCCATATTATTTTTGGCAGAAACATGCAAGTAGACGTCCACAATTATTTTCTTCTGACTTGTCATTTCCTGTCAGGCGTCGTGTAGCTTTACGCAGCAGCAAGACGACAACTGAAAGATTATATGACTACTAGAACTTATTTACTTGTTTAAGAGAAAGGATTTAACAGAGTTTAAAAGATTAAATAATGTTTTGATCATCAGCCTCTAATAAAACGGGGATGTGGATACAAACAGTAGTGCAAACCGTTTGATGCTGTGCATCTCTGTTCTGTTCTCTGCATCTGTTCTTTCATTTTGTCAAAAATAAACCTAGAAAAGATCATCCAGTAGTATCCAAATGTCCACGCCATGTTAGCGGCCGCAGGTAAAACCACAGCTAACTATGAAGACGTGTTGTTAGTGTCACAAGTATGCAAGCAACGTCGCTCAGTTTAGCAACAGCAACATTTGCTAAGGTTGCTAATGCTAGAAATTTGCTAATGTTGCTAATGCTGGCTAATGTCGCTGAAGTTGTTAGCATTAGCAGAGTAGCTAACATTGGCTCACATTCAAATAATTTTTACCATCAACAAAGATTACATCAAAGACCATGCTGCCACTATTATAAATGTTACATTATAAACGTACCATTAGCAAAGTTGCTATCATTACCAAAAATCGATGCTGGTCATCCATCACAATCAGCATACAATTGTCATTTTAATCTCAACATTTGCTAACAATGATCATATCCACGATTGAACTTGCAGTGGTAGCATTAGTGACGTTTGCTAGCGCTGGCTAACGTCTCTAACAACTTTGCTTTCCTAGGGTCAGTGATATTTGCTAGCGTTACCATCACTAAAGTTGGTAATGCTGGGTAACATTTCTAATGTTAGCAACAGTTGCTAGTATTTACGTACCTAAAACTAGCATTTAGCTACAGTTAGTGACTCTGCTAAAATTGGCAATCGGTACTATCATTAGCAAAGTTGCTAAGATTTCTAATGCTGGCTAACGCCTCAAAGGCTAACAACTTTGTAGTGTTAACATCACGATAACTGGCAATTTAGTGACTTTGCTAATGTTAGCAAGGGTTGCTGTTAAAATCGCAGATTTTCTCTCTGGACTTTGGTGTGGGAGAGTGAGTGGTTTACATTGAGCTCCAGTGTGTAAATGTTTTCCGCGGCTGCTCTCAGTCTGTCACAAGAAAACTTTTTAATCTTTATGTTTACAATCTTTGGAAGCTGTGAAGTTTTTCACTACCTATCAAGGTTGTCCAGCTAAAATAAATACCTTTTTCAACCATCACAGACCCAAAGGAATGTCTTTCACTCGCCTGAAGAGAAGCCGATTTATTTTTCCTTCTCATGAGAAGACGATTTGATCCTTCTTTTATCTTGTTCTTTCTCTCACTCGGTGAAAGACTGGCCTTGATGAGCCTGGAATGATCAGTCTATCTCCTGAGCTGGAATACAATCTCTCTTCACAACTTTAAACTTTTTTCTCTCCTCATTTTTAATCTATAGTCTTCACTGTCTGAAGCTTTAGTCAAATTCCTGAGCATACTGTAATTCAAGGAATTATAAGATTCATTATGTCCAAAGTTTACTTTAAAGATGCAGAGAGGAGATTGACAAAGAACAACCAGGTTTTCTCAAGTTTTGCAACATGACAGGTGTTGAAATTGAAATGTATTAAAGATAATAAGTCAATTTCCCCTTTGAAAATGCTGCAAACAAATAAGGCCAAAATGCATCACATACTGTAGCTGAGGAACAATTCATATGAGCCAGTGTAAGTCTGAATAGGTATAGTAATAAGTTGTTGGAGAAATTGGATAGAACTGTCTATCTATATCAACAGTTATGCTAAGTTTACTCTAACTTTGGCTAAGCTAATGTTTCTGCTGCTGCTAACAGAACTGCAGAATCCTTCGCTTTTCCACAAAACAGTTCTAGCACGGCACGGCTCAGCTCTACTGTTTTTCTTTCCTTTTCCATCAGTCAAACAAGGCGTCAAACCAGCATCAACCCCAACGTCAACCCGGCGTCAACCCGGCGTCAACCCGGCGTCAAACCGGCATCAATCATGCATCAACCCAGCATCAAACCGGGGTCAACCCAGCGTCAACCCAGCGCCAAACTGGCATCAAACCGCCGTCAAACCGGGGTCGAACCAGGGTCAAACCGGGGTCAATCAAGCATCAACCCAGCATCAACCCAGCATCAACCCGGCGTCAAACCGGCATCAAACCGGCGTCAAACCGGCATCAATCAGGCATCAACCCAGCATCAAACCGGGGTCAACCCAGCGTCAACCCAGCGCCAAACCGGCATCAAACCACCGTTGAACCGGGGTCGAACCAGGGTCAAACCGGGGTCAATCAGGCATCAACCCAGCATCAACCCAGCATCAACCCAGCGTCAAACCGGCATCAAACCGGCGTCAAACCAGCATCAATCCAGCGTCAACCCAACGTCAAGTCCCTCAGTCATCCGATGCTTCCCCTTGACTTTAGAATCAGTGGGCTACAGTTGCACAAGTTTAAACATTTTTGCATTGAGTGCAGTATTTTCAGTATTTCCTTCTCCTGTTTCTGAAAATGACATGTCCTAAAAACTTCTCTTACTCTCATTTTAAAAAGCAAACATATGACAGATACAGTATGTCATACAGACAGAGAAGGAGGTGCTATTTTTCCACACACTAATTTACATTTGGTAGCTAAAGCCGAGCAACTCGCAGACAAAAAAGTCCTTTGGTGCGAGGACACACACTTGGCTACCAGAAGGTACGTTCAATGCAATACAAAGGATTTGTAAAAAATAAAAATAAAGAATGAGCAAATGTGACAGAAAATGTCCATGTATATGTGAATAGACACTGAGGGACTTCATCATATACTGTAAATGTACATTTTGTCCCGAGCCCTCAGTAATTAAAAGCAGTTATGCCTTTGGCAGACGACTGTCAGATGTTAATGGTGACATCTGACAGTAAATCAGGATTCTGGCAGAACCATGAAAAAGGGCCAGCTGCTTCGGCCGTAGAGACAGATGTTGGTGTAAAATTTTGATTTCAGCCGCTCTGTAGAATAAGGGCATTTTCACAATTACACTCTGAACCGAACTGCGATGGAAGTGGAATAATAAGCAGTGCAGAGTGGAAGCTGCTGTGTTTTCCATCTGTACAAATAAAATATGAATCAATTTATTCCACCATGATGCATGAGTGAAGATCAACAACACATGCTGGTTGAGGTGATTTTCAAAATAATATAGTGTTAGGAGGCACGGAATATCTTTGCTGTTATTGCACAGTTCTACCGGTGCACCATATGCTTAATAAAAAACAAGTCCGTATAAAAACATACACACACACATTTTAAAAACATGTTCACGTCTTTATCTCACTTTTCCAACAGGAAAGTGAAGTTTGTAAACCACTCACTCTCCCACACCAAAGTCCATAGAGAAAATGAGTGATTTTAGCTCACAGGGACACAGGAGCTGCTGGTCTACTGCTGCCTCGTGTGGTCACTTTGTGTCACTGAGGTCAATCTGATTCAAGAATTTTAACAGCCGAATTAACAAGCTTGGACATTTGAACTTAGTGATGGAGGCAGCAGTGGATCAACAACTCCTGTGTCCCTGTGAGCTAAAATCACTGATTTTCTCTATGGACTTTGGTGTGGGAGAGTGAGTGGTTTACAAACTTCCGTTGTCTATTGGAAAAGTCTAACTACATCAAGATAAACGTTAACATATTGTTATCGTAGACTCAGGTTAGCACAGACTGTATTTGGTGAACCCTTTGTCACTCTGTTGTTCTTTGTGTGAATAGTGAAAATACATCAGAATTCACCTCTTAATTTCATTGTTGTTGACCAAAGACCTGATAAAAGTCATGAAAGACTGGCTATTGACCAAAAATGACAAAAAGCAATGGTTACACAGGTTTGACTTAAAACACCTAATGAGTTAACACCTAATGATTATTTTCTGAATATATTTTTGATCAGTTGATTAGTTGTTTGACCCATAAAATGTCAGAAAATATTGAAAAAACGTTGACCAGTGTTTGTCCACAAACCAAAATGATTCTGTTTGAATGATTTCTTTATTAAAAGGAGCAAAGCAACCAGAAAATTTTCACATTTAAAAAGCTGCAAAGGCAGAAAACTTTTTTTAAATTATTTAAACAATAATAATCAAATGAATAAATGATCATAATAGTTGGCTGGGGTTGTGTTTCAAGTGAAAAGATAATGAAATGGCCTATTGAGCAACAGCTTTTTTCAAAAGAAACAACAACTTTAACTTCTCTTAAGAACTTTTAGGTCAACCAAGCGCAACAAACGTGTAACTGTGAGCCACTGACCTGATGATGAAAAATGATGAAGAGGAAGAGGGAAGGAACCAAGGACAGGACACAGCACAGCAGAATATAAAACAGACAGAGACAAAGAGCTCGAGCTTCCACTGATGTTTAAATTAGATGTAAACGTTTCCCAGACAAATTAGTTCCATCCTGATTTTTAAAAACCTTAGAAGAACCATTTCAGCCAACACGTGTGGTATATTATATACTAAAACTCTCCACCGGGAGGAAAATAAATGTAAAAATATTTATGTTTCAAGGTCAAAAATACAATTCACCTTTTTCTTCTGGAGAGCAGCCACTTTCATTTCTTACTTTATTTGTGGTTGTGTTTGTCTCACTGTGACAGACACTGTGCTGTTTGCCCAACACTGTCCACAACGAGCTGCAGCACAAAAATAAAGAGCTGAAAGGGGCTGAAAATTCCCTGTAAATTTTTCCAGTTTATTCTCATGGAAAGTTTCCACTTTTCAAAAATACCAGGAATTTTACCAGGAACGCTTCCAGGAGCGTTAACCCTCAATCACTGTTATAACACAGCAGTGGAGCGAATTGATAAGTGGCAGGAAAAAAATAAAGTTGATTGTTAAAGTGTTGCATAACTAATTAGAGTATGACGAGCTGCCACAGCTCTTGAGATAATTAATGACAAACTCTGATTTCATAATAAAAGAAATAAAGTCAGGCTGCTGAACTCATAAACACTGCAGCGTCATTAAACATTAGAAAGCTCAAATAATCAATCATATACGATCACTTCACTGCAAGGACATAAATATTAGAGAAGTCTGTGTCACTTAGAAAACCACTCTCTCCCACACCGAAGTCCATAGAGAAAATCAGTGATTTTAGCACACAGGGACACAGGAGTTGTTGATCCACTGCTGCCTCCATCACTAAGTTCAAATGTCCGAGCTTGTTAATTCGGCTGTTAAAATTCTTGAATCAGATTTACCTCAGTGACACAAAGTGACCACACGAGGCAGCAGTAGACCAGCAGCTCCTGTGTCCCTGTGAGCTAAAATCACTGATTTTCTCTATGGACTTTGGTGTGGGAGAGTGAGGGGTTTACAAACTTCACTTTCCTGTTGGAAAAGTCTGTCTAACAGTGAGATAAAGACGTGAACATGTTTTGACGATGTCAAAGAACTCACTGTAGCCTTGTTAAGACTCATCTAAGGCACCGCGGTGCAGACAGCGTGTGCCATGAGCCCATGAGGCAGCACACAAAGAAACTAGTCAATGTCATAATGACATGACTGTCTGCAAATTGGTCAATTCTGTCAATTACCAGAGTTCACTGAACTCTATGAACAAAGAATTCACTCCTTGTCTCTGTAGCTCTTCCCCTAAAACCCTTCAAAATACTGATTCACTTCCCACCTTTAAATTCCACCTCAAAACTCATGTTATACATTCATCCTGTTCTATGTTGTTGTAGCATCAAAATAATCTTCCAGACATTATGTGACGGTTTAAATTTAGTGTTGTTTGTTACCTCCACCATGGATTTTCACATTGTTCTCATGGGTGTGGGTTTATGTACCAGTTTGTCCTTCTCTTTGCAACTTCCTGTCTACAAAATTTTCATAGATCAATGGGATTTTTTTTGTGATGGGTAGCTGATCACCCAAGTATGTTCCAATTAAATTTTGGTAAGAGTCTACCCACTGCTGACGTCACAAAAGATGATCAAATTTTCAAGAAATCCCATTTTCCTATAATGGGCAAACTATAAAAAAATCGAATAATATCTGTGTCAAAACTCATCAGATTTGAACAAAACTTGGTTTGCGTTTGCAGGATCAGAAACTCTACCATCAGACTGAGTTTCAGTTGGGTTTGTTGAAATGCAACATGGTTCAGTCCCATTGAATATGTTCAGATGTGTAATTTTTAACAGATCAGGATGAATTTTTGTCGTTTGTGTAAGAAGATAATAGTCATAAGAAGGTAAAGTTCTACACAGAAGCAGAGAGTAAAACAATGACATGTTGGATTTTCAGTTAAAAGATTCTGCTAATCACCAGTTAATCTCATGTTAAAACATCTGGGAAATATAAAATAATCCCAGCCTGTGCAGCAGGGGATTATTTTCCCTGAGTGCAGCAAATGGAAAAGCTTCCATGAAGTGTCTGCAGGCTGAGTTATTATTATTATTATTATTGTTATTGTGCTGTAGCAGCTGCTCACACAACCATTGCAGAGTGTACTCATGAAATTTTACTAAGTGGCAACAAAGGAAATAAAGATGCATTTCCAAACAGTCTGAAGCATAGATTACCATTTCTGTTGCTTTATTAGCCATTTTTATACTTTACTGTATCTTTGGATACATTTTGTTAATCTATATTTTATGTCCTGACAATTTTTAACACCCATATGAAAGAAGGTGTGTAAATAAATCAGTATTTTATCACTTACATCATTAGGCTCCTTCCTACACATTTAAATCTTTTATTTATTTAAACTAATTTTGTCTGAAAACAAATTTGCAAACATCATAATTTAAACTTAATTTTATCTCCCCATCAATAGAATATAAAATATTTTTGGTATTCATTTTAGGCATTTTCCTCTGTGCCTGTATCAAAAATACAGAAAATAAATCAATTGTTTTTTGAGGATAAAATTTAATGTTTATTAAAAAATATTTTTGGAAATTGCAATTCCAAAAAATGGGACTTTTTGTACTGAAAGTGCTGAGAGTATAGTTTCTTTTAATTTTTTTTTATATCCCATCCCATGGTGTATTATTTAATTATGGAGGTTCAACTATTTTTTTAGAGACACTTTAGGCTCTAATTGATCTACGGACCAATGAGCATCTAGTCTGGTCAAAAGGGGCGGGTCTAGAGACAAAAGAGTGATGGAAAAACAAAATGATACAAAATGATGCAACAAAGATATATATATATATATTTTTTTTTTGTAAAAGTGCTTGTTTTCATATAGAATGATGTATATACTTCACAGTAACAAGATATTTATGATGCAAAATTAATCTAGTAATATCAAAAACAGAAATAAATAATAATGTGGACAACTGTAACTAAAACACCAAACAACCTCATATATATATATATATATGTGTGTGTGTGTGTGTGTGTGTGTAATTTCATGTTGACTGTAATAATTACAACCAAATGTTTTATTATTACTAATATAAAATCTGTTTAATAATATATTCTGCCTGTGTGTGTTTAAAGGAAGAGGATGATGTTAAGTGGGCGGACCACATGTAACTGATCAGGTGACCGCATGTGGCCCGCACGCCTCCTGTTTGACTCCTCTGGTTTAGAGTCTGACAGTCCAGTTTTTCATCTGTGGTGAGAATCTCACGCACATGTGCTATGGTGTGTGTAAGAACACACACACACACACACACACACGTTGACGTCTCTGCGGCCGCCGCCGTCAACATGAACGACAGCGGCGGCCATTAGCGAGCGCACTCGACACAGAGAGGTCACGGCTGTAAATGTCTGTCACGCCTGGTGGTTCAGAGGGAGGGAAGTGGGAAAACACTCGCCGCGACTCAAACAGATAAACTGCTCAGTGGCAGAAACGGTTCTGATCCGGATCATTGCTCCACACTTTCCAGCCTCCATGAAAGACTGCGGGTGTGAGGAGGTCAAAGGAGGCCATTAGCTGTGTGTGTGTGTGCGTGTGTGTGTAGCTGGTCTTCCTCATGTTGTGGGGACCTAAATGTGTCTCCACACTCACATTATGGGGACTTGTCTTCCTTATGGGGACAAAAATCAAGTCTCCATAACGTAAATGACTCCATTTTAAGGTGAAGACATGTTTTAAAGTTAGGCTGAGGTTAGGGTTAGGTTAAGGTTAGGGTCAGGGTTAGGGTTAGGACACTAGTAATTATGGTTAAGGTTAGAGTAAGTCTGCAGGATGTCCTCTGAAGTCATGGATGTATATATGTATATATACACACACATATATATAAAAATGAACCATGATTTTGTAACTGTATAATTTTCATACATGTCTGCTTATGACAAATCAAACACATTATCCACAGTATCCAACGTTTCCAGTTAACTACAGTGTTTCTAGTATTTCTAAAACTCCTGAACTAAAGTTTCCATGGTTTCAAAGTTTATGGAAATTTACCGGGAATTTTCCGCCCCTTTTCAACCTTACTCCTAATTAATTTCCCAAAGAGGAAAAAAAAGGGAAAGAAAAACTTAAAGGTGAGAGGAAGCAGAGTTTGGATGCAGCAGCAGGAAATGAGAAAGGTGGTGAGAAAAGGGCAGAGTGAGGAGAGAAGTGAGGAGACAGGACAGCAGTGACGACTTCTCAAAGGTCACAGTCTCCTCTCTTCATTTGTCTCTGTGATTGAACAGGAGCCAATTAGCCGCGGAGCTCCACACTCAGCACCGCGGACAGGAAACAACCTCATCAGAGCTGAGGAGGAGAAACATCCAGACCAGCACCACCACCACCGCCATCATCATCATCAGCAGCAGCAGCAGCAGCAGCAGCAGCAGCAAAACATGAAGAGCGTTCTGCATTTGGGCTGCAAATAAACGACTATTCGGCAACTCATCAGACAATATATACAGCTTTTTAATTGACTTTGATGTTGCCTTAGACAATAAAAACTACTGGAAAATATCCTTAATTAAAATTGAAATGAAACAACAAGGCAAAGTGTTGATGTAATAAACAGAACAGATCTAACAACCATCTTTCTTTTACTTAGGGGCAGGTCAGAATTTCAATTTGAGCTGCAGATTCATTTGTATACACAGTAGAGAGAGTTGTACAACTATATATCCATATCTAGTTAACTATTAGATAGTTAACTGAACAAATGGAATGTTTTTCAAAAATACTTTACAGCCGATGTTAAAATACTGTATAAATTCTTGTGTGGTCACGTAAAATTGTCCAGCAGGGGGCAGAAGAAACAACATAGTGTAATCCATGTTAAAGTACTAGTTAAACTAGTTAAACAGTTTAACAGCGTAGATCAAACATCCACCTCATAATATCATTAACAACTGACTTGACTTTATTTAGTCCTTGGGCTCAAATGTGTGGCTTCAATAGTTGATGTTTCTAGAAATCATGTGTGATGTCATGTAGGGGGCGTGGCCTCAATAGTCCTGCAGTAAGTCGTGTGCTGTGAGTCTGTGATTGAACAATAACATTGATATAAATACTGTATAAATTCTTGTGTGGTCACGTAAAAGCGTCCAGCAGGGGGCAGAAGAAACAACATAGTGTAATCCATGTTAAAGTACTAGTTAAACTAGTTAAACAGTTTAACAGCGTAGATCAAACATCCACCTCATAATATCATTAACAACTGACTTGACTTTATTTAGTCCTTGGGCTCAAATGTGTGGCTTCAATAGTTGATGTTTCTAGAAATCATGTGTGATGTCATGTAGGGGGCGTGGCCTCAATAGTCCTGCAGTAAGTCGTGTGCTGTGTGCCCGACTCTGAATCTGGTTGTTTTAGCCAAAGATTATGATACAAGATATTATTTAACTACTATATTTTAGTTCACAACCTGAACATTTTGAAAATTTCAAGTTTCATCCCATTAATTTTCATAGAAAATATCCAATATAGAAATAAATTGTAGAATTTTTGCAACCCTGGAGAGGACATAACCAACAATTATCAGTTAATTGTCAGTTAAATACATCAGCAACTGTAATTTTACCATTGTCGTTTTTTCGTCAGTCTTAGTTTTCCTACACTGATGTTGCGCCACGACATGAAGGGATTCATTTTAGTGATTTGTTCGACTGACAGAGGGAGAGTGAGATGTTTTTAATGGAGACCAGTTTGTAATGAAGTGGACACGAGACCGAGAAAGAGGCTCCGCAGGTCGTCCAGACACTGACAGGAAGACGGACAGAAGATCAATGATGAACCTGATGGTGCAAATTGAAAGGATGAAGGAAGGAAATGAGGAGGAGACGAGACAGAGCAGACGAGCGTGGAACCGACAAACGAATTCTGCAGAGGCCACGGGAAGCTCGAGTTATAAAGTTCATATTATCATGTATCTGGTATATTTGTATATTTGGGGCTGGAGAAATCTTCTTCTGCCTGTCGATCATGTGTTGCACTGATTCTGTTCTTCCTCCTCGTTCATGGTGACAGACGATCACACCTTCACCTGTCACGTCCAAACATGAAGATCGCGTTCCACGTCCCGACAAGAACATTCGGATGGAAAAACTGCTGAGAGCTGATGAATGTCGGATAATTCGGATAATTCAGCTTTAAATGCTCAATATCAGCTGAAAGAGTCAATGACTTCAGTAAATGATGCGGCTGAAAACGATAAAACAGCAGTATTTACCTTTGCAGCTCTTCACTGAAGATCTAATGAAATTCATTCAAGGCTCCATAAAGAACAATTCAAGCCTTTAACGCCAAAGCCATTAAAAGTAACTACTTTCATCTCTCTACACTCTATTAAGGTTTTTAACAGCAATTCTGTCTGGATTTAAGCACATCAACATGGCAGAGGACGACTTTACGATCGCTCGGGCTAATGCTCAACAAGCGTGCAGGGACGTTTTTATAGTACAAGAGCAGGAGAGAGAGCGTTTCTCCACCAACAGCAGCTTTAAAGCTGACACAATACGACACAATACGAGATAAAAGAGAGAACGGATAATGGCACGTTCCATTTCGCCAAGTCGGAACATCACCCACTACGAGTTTACCGCCTTCCAGTTGAGAAGTCGGAAAAAAAAAAAACATCGTAACAACATGTTTGTGAATAAAAATTAAACAGTGTACGACAGATTTAATGTGGAAAAAAAACAACAGTAAAAGTAGCAGAGAGGTTGTTCCGACTTTCTGAGTTGGAAATCCGACTTGTTCTTTTAAAAAGAACGTCCGACTCAACTCGGAACTTCTGACGTCCAAAAGCACCGTCCAAAAGCACCGTCCAAAAGCACCGTCCAAAAGCACCACCAATCGGATATTCCAACTTCCAATCACTTTATCCCTTGTTCCAGTTGTAGTCAGAAGTCGACTTCCGACTTCTGACTACAACTGGAACACGGGATAAAGTGGAAATTCTGACTTCTGACTACAACTGGAACACGGGATAAAGTGGAACTTCCAACTTCTGACTACAACTGGAACACGGGATAAAGTGGAAATTCCAACTTCTGACTACAACTGGAACACGGGATAAAGTGGAACTTCCAACTTCTGACTACAACTGGAACACGGGATAAAGTGGAAATTCCGACTTCTGACTACAACTGGAACACGGGATAAAGTGGAAATTCCGACTTCTGACTACAACTGGAACACGGGATAAAGTGGAAATTCCGACTTCTGACTACAACTGGAACACGGGATAAAGTGGAAATTCCGACTTCTGACTACAACTGGAACACGGGATAAAGTGGAAATTCCGACTTCTGACTACAACTGGAACACGGGATAAAGTGGAAATTCCGACTTCTGACTACAACTGGAACACGGGATAAAGTGGAAATTCCGACTTCTGACTACAACTGGAACACGGGATAAAGTGGAAATTCCGACTTCTGACTACAACTGGAACACGGGATAAAGTGGAAATTCCGACTTCTGACTACAACTGGAACACGGGATAAAGTGGAAATTCCGACTTCTGACTACAACTGGAACACGGGATAAAGTGGAAATTCCGACTTCTGACTACAACTGGAACACGGGATAAAGTGGAAATTCCGACTTCTGACTACAACTGGAACACGGGATAAAGTGGAAATTCCGACTTCTGACTACAACTGGAACACGGGATAAAGTGGAAATTCCGACTTCTGACTACAACTGGAACACGGGATAAAGTGGAACTTCCAACTTCTGACTACAACTGGAACACAACACAAATGGGAAATTTCAACTACAAATGGAATGCATTTGCAAAACTCAGTTTAAAGTCAGTTTTTAAGTAAAATTCTGATTAAATTTAAACTGCATCGAATAATATCACCCAGCGCTAATCCATGTGTTTGTGTGTGTTCTTGTATTTGTTGCAGAGTGAGGACCAAAAATCGTATAAACCCTACAAAGTGAGGACATTTTGACAAAGTGAGGACATTATGACAAAGTGAGGACATTTGGACAAAGTGAGGACATTTGGACAGAGTGAGGACATTTTGTCAAAGTGAGGACATTTTGTCAAAGTGAGGACATTTTGTCTGGTTCTCACTTCTTTAAAGGGCTTCTTCAGGGTTAAGACTTGGTTTTAGGGTTAGGGTTAGAATTGGGTTTAGGTTAAGGTTAGGGTAATGGGCTAGAGAATGTATTATGTCTATGAGGGTCCTCACTATGTTAGCAAGACAGGTGTGTGTGTGTGTGTGTGTGTTGCACTAAATAAGAAAGTAAAAACCTGGTAGAAAAAAGTAAAATAAAGAATAAAGACCAAAGATGACAGGAAGAAAAATTGAATTAAGGTGAAACATCCTTCTCACACGTCTGTCTTTCATAATCTGTGATATAATCTTGTTCCTGCGTCATCGTTCATGAGCGGGATGAAGAGAGAGAGAGAGAGAGAGAGAGAGCGAGCACATCCATCCTCCACTCGTTTCCTCCTCGTCTGTCACTGAAACACACACGTTGTCACTGACGGACACTGAGCTCTGCTGTGATCTGTCACTGATATTGATCCACTTTAACTGACAGCAGCGTGTGTGTGTGTGTGTGTGTGTAGCTGGTCTTCCTCATGTTGTGGGGACCTAAATGTGTCTCCACACTCACATTATGGGGACTTGTCTTCCTTATGGGGACAAAAATCAAGTCCCCATAACGTAAATGACTCCATTTTAAGGTGAAGACATGTTTTAAAGTTAGGCTGAGGTTAGGGTTAGGTTAAGGTCAGGGTCAGGGTTAGGGTTAGGACACTAGTAATTATGCTTAAGGTTAGAGTAAGTCTGCAGGAAATGAATGGAAGTCAATGGAATGTCCTCCAAAAAAATTTGGCCTGTTTTTCCTAAATTAATGTAATTTTTCCGGCAATTTTTTTTTTCTTTTAAATTTTTTTAAGATCATTTTTTTGCTGAGAAAAAAAAACTGCAGTTTTTATTAGTTCTTTTTCATTTAATAGATACAATATTTGAATTTTTTTTTTAATTTTTTTGTCTAGCTGTGTTTTTGTATTTTTTTTTCTTCCTTCTTCATTTCTTGAGAAGCTTCTGTTTCCGTCTCAACTGGAAACAAACGTGTCCCAGTTTAATCCAGTTTGACTTTGCTTTGGTTTTCAGACTTTGGTAGAAACTCCTGCCTTTAAGTCATATTAATGTTTGTCGACTTTAACTCATGACCGTTCAGACGGTCAGAACCTTCGTAATCTGCAGCTAAAACTTGTTTCAGTTTATCAGTTGGATAAACATGACATGTTTCATTGATCCAAGATCATGAAATTATCTCATTAATTTGGAAAAACTGGGCCAGGAAATACATTTTCATCAATTCAAAAAATTAAAATTGACAGCAAAACCAATATCAACCCTTATACTCCTCATAATAATAACAATAATCATAGTTATGCAGCACTGGCTGTAAAACAAAGGGCTTTTATTTATTTATATAACCTTTATTTAACCAGATAGAAAAGAAAACCATCTGTTTGGGTTTTATCAGCTTTTAAAACAAATTTTAGTTTTTGCAGACGAGACTTCACAAAGTTAAAAACAGACTGTAAAAAGTCAAAAAAGTGTAAAAAGGCCTGACTAATCGATGACAAACAGTAATAAAGGATGGTATCGTTAATAAAAGTCATAAAAGGCAACACAGGTTGTTGGTGTAGAAAGATAGATTAATGTTTGGACAGACTCAGACTCCAGACTCATCGTCCCAAACTGCATCATCAGCATAAACTCACACAGACACAGAAAAAGCCTGAAGGCGTCGCAGAAAAACAAGGAGCTGAATCATCTGTGTCTGTGTGTGTGTGTGAGAGTAACAATAACAGGAGCTCATGCCGTGAGCCGTAATCTGCCAACACAGTCAACTGCTCTGGCTCTGCAGGATTAGCAGTGGTGTGTAACACAACACGCTCTTAATTACTGCTCCACAGTCGAGGAAGAGAAGCAGCGCGAGGGAGACGCTTTGACACGTTCATCGCGTTCGTACGAGCAGAAGGAAAATCTGAGTAAACAGAGTAAACCACAGATTATGTGCGTAAAAAATTATATATATATATAAAATTAATTTATTTATTTATTTATTTGTTGCCATGAAATAGTAGGAGAAACACAGGTTTGACCAAAAACATTAGGGTTCCATTCCAGGTTTTAAAGAGCCATGGTTGTGTTATTGTTCAAGTGGAAATGTAGCTCACACTAAATATTTGATATTATACAAGCATTCCACAGATTATGTGCGTAAAAAATTATATATATATATAAAATTAATTAATTTATTTATTTATTTGTTGCCATGAAATAGTAGGAGAAACACAGGTTTGACCAATAACATTAGGGTTCCATTCCAGGTTTTAAAGAGCCATGGTTGTGTTATTGTTCAAGTGGAAATGTAGCTCACACTAAATATTTGATATTATACAAGCATTTTTGTTGAAAAAGATGTTATTTTCAAACTGCATATGTGTTTCTCCATATTTTCAGGATGTGTTCCAATAAAGTGATGGAGAAATAATTGTACAGTTTGGTCATTATAGCATTGCTAAAACAGCAAATCTGATGGTGGCCTAAGACTTATGCACAGTGCTGTATATATATATATATACAGTATATATATCTCACACTACTGGTCAAAAGTTTGGACACACCTTCTCATTTAATGGTTTTTCTTTGTTTTCATTGTAGATTCTCACTGAAGGCTTTAAAACTATGAATGATGGAGTGAAATAACTCTACATATGTTTTATATTTTAGATTCCTTTGTTGACAGCAGCTGCAAACCCTTGTTCTTCTCTCAGTGACCTTCATGATGTCGTCACCTGAAATGGTTTTCACTTCACAGCTGTGCCTTGTCAGGGTTCATCTGTGGAATTTCTTGCCTTCTTCATGGGGTTTTGGACCATCAGTTGTGCAGAAGTCAGTTTGGTGCACAGCTGACAACGCTATTTGACAATTGTTAGATTCATATTATGACAAGAACCAATCAGCTAAGTGAAGAGAAACGACAGAACTGAAGGACAGTCAGTCCAGACAACTGCAAAAACCTTTGACTGGTAGTGTATGTATATATACTATACATACAATTGTTTTGACCGATATTGAGATGACAATATGATTTATAATCGTTACAAATGATCATTTTAGAGATTTTCACGGTTTTTGACAAAAAGCTAAAAAGGCTTCAGTCAATGAGAGAAGTAAGACCAGGGTTTAAGGACTCTTTGCTTTAACAGTTAATCAGTTATCAATCGGTTGCTAAATTAATCATCATCTATGTTTAAAATCCATCCATAATTGGTTTGGGGGGGGGGTTTCTTTGATAATTAAGATCAAGTTCCTCTGCTGTTTAAACTGAATATTTTCTGGTTTATTTGCTCCTTAAAACAAAGAAATCAAACAGATTTGACAAACACTGAATATTTGTTGACTTTTATAGAACAAAAAATAATTGATTCATCGAGTAAAGGTACTGTTCAAAACCTGAGCCTGACCCAGGACTTTGGCATTCCAAACCCGACCATTCCACGATGGAAACACAGCAACAGTGACCTCGATGTTACCTTATGTATGACAGGAAAGAAAAAGTTACCTACAGCAGCATAGTCTGAGTTAAAGCAATTAAAAATACCTATAGAGCATCTAACATCTGAGCGTGTTCAGCTCTGACAGAACCGAGAGCGTGGATTTTCTCTGAGGGAACGATCCGACACCAGGATCTGTGGACCAACGCGTGGGAGAACATGGACCTCAGAAGCTCCAGAACTTCAGAGGAGCCTGTTCAAGTGTCAGCCAACATCTGCCTCCAGCAGCAGGGAACTTTCACACACACGACTACGGTAAATTCCACACTATAAGCCGCAGGTGGCCACGCTGAAACATGGGATCTTCATGGTCCACACAAAAATTATTTTAAATGTTTAATTACTAAACACGGCAGTAACACAGCTGCAATACAGCAGTAAAAACCTGTCTGTCTTGCTCTTGCGCTGCTCGAGCGCCCTCTGGTGGCCGCTCGGCCGTAAATATCCATTCAGAGTCAGAAAACTTTATTTATCCCAGTGGGGCGATTGAGGAAATCATAAAAATCCATAAATAAGCCGCAGGGGTCAAAGCGTGGGGAAAAAGTTTATGGTAAACTTAATCAGCGAGACTCATCACATGTTCCTGGATCTCCTACATGATAACAGCGTCGTTACAACTTTACAGTGAAGGGTCACGGAAAGAGTTTGACGACATCCTAAAGCTACAGCGTCGAGCCGCAGACCAGCATGCACTGCTTCAGCCGAGGCCGTGACGTACAGTAAGAGACTCTCACAGTCACAGTGCTAACTTTAGCTTAACAGACTTGCACTTTAATTTGCTGCTAATGTTGAACATGCTTGTGTGCTGTCAGAAATAAACAATGTAAAGAGACATAACAGGTAGTTACTGGTACACGTGAAAATAATTTAAAGATACTGTAGAATGAATGATATTGGACAGTGACTTGACTGTAGTGTGATGAACATATGATCCTGAATGGGATGATACCAATGACCATATTACAAACTCAAGTTTGCACCAATACTGATATTAGTCATTTTAGACCATTTATGAACCGTGGACCTGTTAACAACACATTTGTACCGAGTCATTTCAAAGATTTAAATCTGCAACTCTGTAACAAATGTTGTTCTCGCAAAAAGAAGCAAGAAAAAATATCTATTGCAATCATTAAATCATATAAGCAGACATTCTCGTATTCTTGCCAATATCCAATAATACATTTTAAAGCCAATATCTGCCAATACCGATATGGTGCTGATAATATTGTGCTTCCTTAGTATTAATTTCAGAACAAATCCATTAGCCGTAATGTAGCTGGACTTTAAAAACATTGGATTTATTGGTAATTTTACATTAATCTATTTGTTAGTTGTTTAATTATGTTTGAAAAATACACTTTATATAAAGTTTATTCAATTGTAAAAATGAATGAATCAGTGTTTGCTTATGTTTATTTATGACAAAACAAAATTGTATTTATATTTGTATTTTTTTTTTGTTTTTAAATTATCCAAAATTTCCAGTTAATTCTCATTTATTCCCATGGAAAATTTCCCATTTAGAATATTTCACAAAATTCCTGCAGTATAGGAACATTCCCATGGTATGTTTGTGGACATGTGTGATCCCGGTTGTGCGTCCGATTCTGTGACATGAGCCGAGGCTTCTCTTTGACATCACAGCAACAAACTCCCTCTTTACTGCGTCACTTTATTGTTTCCGACTGTTTTCTTTCTTCATAAGTTACTGAACTGATCATAACTTTTTTTTTCCTCCTCCATTGTAGCAGAAGTGCCCAATTCATATTTTACGGCAGTTATCGCGGCACCTTTACAAATTTGTTTGGTTAGAAAAAGATCAATAGTGTGACAACTGTGAAGCAGATGCACCGACGCTGATTTCTTTTCTCTCTGTCGTACAATATTTTCCCTTTATTCTCTCCGCCTCCTGTTATTTTATGCCCTCTCTTCCATCCTCCATCACTCTCTCACTTCACGCACACCAGGTCTTTTTATTAAAAAAAAAAAGAATGTCATCACATTCCCATCCCTCTTTCAGGGCGACACTGCCTTTCCCCGCAGCTGTTGATATACGCCTGCTTTATTCACCCTTTCCTCACTTATTCTTCCCCCTTTTTTCCCTGGGAAGACTCATGAGCCCCGTCTCTCTGGCTCATGCCGTCAGTATGAGTGAGTGTGTAATCCCGCGGCACGTAAAGGACATGACGAGACTGTCAAACAGATCAGCTGGTGCATGGACATGCCTCCGTCCTTTTCCACACACGTGTTCAAACATATTTACAGGCGTCACAGCAGCAGCCACACCCACATTAGACACATTAGACACATTAGTATGGGTCACACGGTCACAGGCAGTGACTGGTGTGCTGCTGCTTTACTCTGACTGATTTCCTGTGTGACCAACAGGAAGTCACTCCGTCTGACTAAAGACACGCGAGCTGAGAATTAAAGATGGGAAGCTCGTCGTCTTCGTCTCCCGCTCACATTAACGACTTCCCTGAACCTGATCCCTTATCTGTCCACTACGCTGGTGACTGATGCCGACAGTGAGGGCAGCGTCACGCGGCGCGGCGCACTCGAGGGCTCATCACTTAACTGGGAACAAAGCACCGAGGTTAGAGTCAAATGAGTCACTTGTGTGTTAAAAACAGTCGTCGGGGTTCCCACGGGGCCTTGAAATGCTTGAAAATTTATGAATTTGGGACAAAAAGGTTTTTGAAATGTTTCCTAAATAGACACAGGTCAACGAAAGTGCTTGAATTTTGCATAAGAAAGAATATACCGTAATGTTCGGATTAAGCGCACCTGAATATAAGCCGCACCAACTAAATTTAAAAAGAAAAAATGTTGTACATATATAGGCCGCACTTGTCTATAAGCCACAGGTTGTAACATGAGATATTTTCACAGAAAGATTTTTTTTTAAATTTTTAATTAAATAAATGCTTTTTTCTGAACAGTGCCTGTAACACGGGAGTAAAACGGCCGGTTTATGCCGTTAGCCTACCACAAAAAGTCATTGATCACTATCGTCATCTTCCTCCTGCGCACTAAAACCACGGAAGACGTCTTCTTCAGTGTCGGAATCGAACGGCCTCAGAATAACTTGGTCACACGCTTTCTCACTCTCTTTTGTTGTCGCTCTCAACGTCACTTTCATCTCGAGGCAAATTCGCCGTTGAGCTTGTGCTTGTCCTCTTCATCACGCAGCAGTCCAGCCTTTCGAAACCCATTGGTGAACGTGGATTTTGGTTGTTAGCCCGTAAAAATGTATAGATTAACTGCATCATTGTTTAAGCCGCGGGGTTCAAAGTGTGTGAAAAAAGTAGTGCCTTAGAAATTACTGTAAATTGACATTTAGGTAAATGTCTCCCTTGTTTGTTACAACGCCACCTACTGCTATTATTTTATTTTGATACCCAACTTATTTTGGTAAGTGAAGATTTTATATGGACATCAGCAGTTGGGCCTCTCCAGATATGTCAGCATATTGGAATGATATTGTGCCTCCCTAATTTATACTTGAAACAGATGTGAATTAATCTCATTAATTTTAACATAAACACGCATAAATTCATGTTTTGACCGAAAAATATACATTACATTAAGTTTACTTAACAGTTAGGTACATAATTCAAGCCAAACTACCAATAAATCCTGTATGTTTTATGTCCAGCTACACGTCACGTTTAACGGATCTTTTGAAATTCATACTTCAAACTTATGCAAATCAGTCCTTTCTACTTGAACTAGTAGCATTTTGTCTTTTGATTTTGATTTGTATGAAACGTCTCCAACTCAACTGGAGTCTGACTGGTTAATTGATTGATTGACTGTTTGTTTGAGATGAACAGACGGAAAGACTAACAAGCAAAAGAAGCTTTTTCCCATGTGTGTTCAACATATTAGAGAAGGTGCTGTTAAACAAAGGAAGTCTGACACACACACACACACACACGTGCCCTCCCACACACGCGCGTGCACGCACAAGCACACGCACACGCATTAATTGATCCCGTTGCAGCAGAAAGGTGAGACGTGAGGAGGCTGATCTGTGGCCTCTGCCCACACATAAATAAATCGTCTGCTCCGGCCATAATACAGAAACACATCCACTTCAATTAGAGAGCAGCCGTGGAGCAGACAGGACGTCGGCGAGGCAGAGCGTCCACGCTGAAGCGAGGGAGGACGAGGCCAAAGAGGTTAACAACAGATTAACATCCACCATCCACCTTTTAATGACGTGCTTTTTCCCTCTGAACAAATACTTCAGAGTGAGTGGGAGCTGCGGGTTCGTGAACATACGACCACACGGCGGCTAATAAGTGACACCTGGGTTTGGTCTTTAGTAAGACTTTAAAGCGTCATCCACACAGGAAATGGGTTTAGGTCGATCCGATAATGTTTTTTATCGCTTCGGCCTCCCGTACGCATGGGACCGGCATTCTGGGTGCCCTGAAACGATACCTTTTTGAGAACGGGGTCTCAAAAATCTGGCAAAAATCCGCCTTCGCATTGTCGTGTAGACAAGGAAACCGATGACCGATGACGATGACGTCATCGACCGTCGCGTGACCAGAACAAGACGTAACCTCACGCAACAATTGCTTTGGTGTGTCCGGTGGCTCTGTCCGAGTCTGTTTACAGCGCCACATGTAGGTGTGGCATATGTATTACATCGACTTCACCGTGTGTTCCGTTCCCATCTTTACGCGACGCGTTTCTGATCCGTTGTCGGTGTGTACGCGCTTTTTTTAGCCTGCAAAAAAACCAAAACCTTGTTGTGTTGCCGTGTGTACGTAGCCTACGTAGCCTAAGTCTCCAACTTAAAGTGATTATTTATTATTTTTAAGTGTGCTTGAATTAGTTTTGGATGTTACCAGGAATTCTTAATCTGTGAAGTTTGTGTTTCCACCACATCTCAAAGTTCTTGACTTTAGGGCTGGGCGATATGGCCTATAAACATTATTGTGATATTTTTAGATATATATCGCGATACACGATATAGAGTGTATCTCGATATTTTAAAATCTCCTCCAAATCATTGTATAAATGTTAAATTGACATATTGGATGCATAACACTGACTTCTTTTTCAATATTTGCGTGCAAAAAAGTGGGAAAATCACAGTCAAATTAAATTAAGAAAGCTATTTATTTTTGAACCAGGCAGCTTAACCATAATCAATACCATAATCAAACAAAAAAATTAAAGTGTATATTTTTCTGCTTGATGTTATTTTCAACAACAGATCATTTTCAGAACAGTAAAAAACAAAAGTTAGTACAGCGGTAGCTTGTGTGTGTGTGTGTGTGTGAAGCCTTCTCTGGTCACAGACCGTGATACGATGTTTTTCCCTCTCATCCTCATCATTTATTTGTTTCCTCGCATCACGCTTAATGTGGACGGAGGAAACGTCACGTCCGGTGCGCAAACACCTTTAGAACGATACGTGCTTTCACGTCAGTGTCTCCAAAAGTCGCATCGCTATTCGCTTTTTATGTAAAAGAGTCGCTAGAGGCTCCGAAGTTTCGCTAAATACCGTTGGCAAGAGTTTTCTAGTTGGGCGAAGCAGCGAACGATGAGAGAGAGAGAAAGATGTGAGACTCGAAATGGTTTAATAATTTTGTTCATGTCATAGTTTGTGCTCCATGTTTCGCGATATTAACCAATAATATAATAATATAATATATCGCAGGCGGCCCATGATGCGAGTATATTCGATATATCGCCCACCCCTGCTATGATTATTTTGACGATCATTATGACTCGATTGTTCATTTGTTTTTGTTAATAAAAGGTTAAATGTATTTGGAAGTGTCAGCATATTGTGCATCAGGTCCAGCCTCGGCCCCTCAGCGACCCCTTTGGTTTCCAAAGTCGCGACAATGACTTACAATACGATCCTGCCGGTGCAACATTTGCCAAAGAAACATAAGAAAAACTACCAACAAATGAAACCATGAATAAACTATATCAAAAAGAGAGCAGTGAGGCACATGAGAGCCAGTAATTAACATGTTTAACCAAATCTGACGTTCCTATTGACCCCGGGATTCCACTGACTGCGTCTGCGTCGTTGCTCTACAAATCTACACAGATAATAGACAAGAGTTCTATTTTTAGCCGGATTATGGACCACAGCGCTTCAATTAAGCAGAATTTAGCACGGTTGGGACAGAAAGTAAAACATCCGGTTTATTTTCAGAATAAAAGTCCCCCATGTGAAGACATACCGTATTTCACTTAAAGAGGACATTGAGTGGAAAACCAAGTCTCTGATGTTTTTTGGTGTGTCCCCGTGTCCTTCCTGTATCTAAACATCACTAAAGTGTCACAATAAACACTTCAGCCACTTCTGACAAAGAAGGGCTTCTCTGTTTACCTGAGCTCCAGCAAGCGGTTCTGAAAAGTCCAGTTTAGTTACGTAACTAGAACTGCATTGAACCCTCCCCCCAACAGCTACTCCTGGTCATGGACGTGAACATGAAGAAGAAGAAGCAGAAGAAGCACCAGGGAGCAGTCAGTCAGCTGGTAGCTGGCCAATCACAAGAGACTCAGTGTTCTGGGGGGCGGGGCATTAGCTCAGAAACAGAGCACCTGTTCAGAGGCTGGCAGAGAGCAGCAATAATCTGGCTTAATCTGAAGAGACTATGAGGTTTTTGACCAGAAATATTATTTAATTTATCTAAGTAGACATCAGTAATCTGGATTTTTGCTTCAAAAAGACCATTCTATGTGAGCTTTAACTACATCAACAACACTCTTGAAAATCCAGCGTTCTCTTCTTGTTCTCCGGTCGGTCAGTGAAACATCGGTTTCTTGTGTTTACAGTACAGATGTAGTTGTAGTTGCAGTGGAATCCTGGGGTGATGCTGATTGTAGCCAAAGCCAATAAAAACCTGCGTATTTTGACATTTATCCCTATCTTTAGCTAGTTATCTTTTTTGCTACCTATGCAAGCTATCAAAACAGGCAACATGCTTGTGGACAATAAAGACTATTATCATTATTATTATTATTATTATTATTAATGTTTTAAGGTGGCTAAGCCATCCATAGTGCCTAACCTTTAAATATAAAAACACATATGTTTCATTATTAAAACCATTGTGTTGACTAAGTCTCTCCACTCTGTGTTTCTCAGTAAAGCAGTGTTTAGATCTGCTCAATCAGAGCGAATGTTGCAACGAATCTGCAGAGGAAACATTTGATGACTGAGAGCAGGTTTGTTTGTGATGAAGCCAAGTCTTATTTTGGCAGAGTTTCCTCAACCACTTGAAGACAAAACTGTTCTCAGCTCGTAACTATTCTCGAAGCAGAGACAGATGGAGCCAAGTGGCACTGAGGCGCTTCGCAGTCAGAGGAGCAACACAACGCGTTATTCCGATTATTCTCATCCTCGTCCTCGAGCTTCGTCCCTACAAAGACATTTTCTCGTTGTTTAGCTTGTTATTTTGACTGCATCTGTCCCAAATTTGATTTTTTTTCCTCCCATGTGGCACAAAACAGACATGACCCACAAAACATATGTATTCAGACATCATCAGATCAGTTTCAGGCCTGATTCATTTGTGGAAATAAATCAGCTATGTGCATTTACAGTCTAAGGCAGAGGTGTCGAAGTGGTGGCCCGCGGGCCACATACGGCCCCCCGGCAGGCGACACGTGGCCCCCCACTTAAGAACATGTTACAGTGAAAACATGGCCCACGACATACTCTTCCTTTAAACACGGCTCGTGCGGCTGAAGCTTGTTTTAACTACAGTTGTCCATATTATTATTGACCTAAACTTAGCTTTAAATCTCTGTTTTTGATGTCACTAGATTTATTCTGCCTCATTAATATGATTTTATTGTGGAGTACACGTGACTCCACATTAAAGCACTAGCACTTTTACTTTGAAATTCTGTGAGATATCATGGTGAATGTCTTACTGACAATATCATGATGGAATATTGGGTCATTTTCAGCCCCTTCTTGACCAGACGAGACGGTCGTTTGAGTTTGACACCCCTGTTCCAACGTTGGTGCATGACGTAAACACGCATGTATGTTCGCATGAATCGCTTCTAGAGGACGAGGGCTCAAACCAGTGGACTCATGCCGACGTTTCACGTCTTTTAAAGCACAACGGTTCTTTGGGACGAATACTGTCAGCCCAAATATAACCCCGTCCACACGGACGCACTGGCTGGGACCCTGTGACAGATAGTGGAAATGCAGATTCCAGATATGGATTATTTTTGAAAGACAACAGAAGCAAGTTGTCAGAGCAGTTTGGCCCCAGACCTGCCTTTCGTTTACATCAGGCATGTCCAAAGTCCGGCCTGGGGGCCAATCGTGGCCCGTGTTCAAATTTCCACCAACCCGTAGCCTCTGTCCTAAAATCAATAATATGCCAGCACTGTTGACCACTGTTTAATATTTCACCAGAAGATGGCAGTAGAACTGTGGCCGTAGCCTACTCTCACCATGACCTTTGTGTGACCCTTTGCAGCCCATTTCTGGAAAATATAAAAAACAAATTCGCTCCGGCATCCGTTTTTTCCATTTTGTATTTTTGATCCGTCTATAATTGAGATAAATTTGGTTTTCAAAATCAAATAAGATATGTTTGTTTTTTGATTTGGATGGTCAACTGAAAAACAGAAGAACCAGTGATACGCAAATTCATATGGCCCTCGAATAAAATAACTGTTAGTGTTATTTTCCTGTTAAAATGTTATGAATTTATAAGTTAGTGAATTTAGAAGAGTGATTTACATTAATTTGTGTTCTGTCTTCCATTTGCAATAAAAAAATGTCATTAAAGAATTCATTTGCATTTAAGGTAAATGGTTCAAAGAATGTCAGGCTGAATGGTCGGCCCCCACACATTTTAACCTCACCAAAAGTATGGACACCCCTGGTTTACATCACTCTTGGTTGTGACCATGAGCTTTTACACCCAATCTGCAAAAGACATAAAAAACACAACCCTTTCCTCACACTCACACAGCGCCGCTGCCAATCACCTCGGAATTTCATTTCATTTCATTTCCCACTGTAGGTATAAGCACTCATTAATCCATAAAGCGTGACGGGGGCCTTGATATATGGAAATTAATCTTCCAGTTCCTCAAACAAAGCCTGCCCACATTGGTTCTTCTTACCCCGTCCATCTTACAGTTGCTTTTATTAGTGCTGAACCTGTGTTTGACTGATCCAACCTCATAATTTTAGGAAATAATAGAACTTGTAATAGAGAGCAAACACTGCAGTCATAAAAATGACCGGCTTCACCTACTGATCTGTGGAGCATTACAGGGACTCCTTTAAGAAATGCTTACAAATTGAAATTCAAAGTGAGAAATAATATTTAAAAAAATGAATTTAACTGAGAAATGATGAACAGAAGAAGGAGGGAAAATTAAAAAGGAAAAAAGAGAGAGACGGTTATATGAATTTGATATTAATAACTCCACGAACAAGACTCTCCCCATCTGACTAACTGCTTTACATTTATTATACTGGCATTTAAGTAATAAGAGAGAAGGTCATTGTAAATCAAACCCCACAGTTGCACTCACATTGAAATATACTGATTATGACAAGGCAAACACGGCTGACAAAGCCGGCTGTTAAAATACACCAGCGATGGAAGCATAACTCAAAAAAATAATAATGATTAAAAAAATGAAGGTGGCTGACACTAGAGGGAAAAAAGGAGTCAAGGTAAAAAACTGTAAAACAGTTGAAATGCCATTAAAAAGGTGAACTGCCCACGCTGAAAATCAAATTTATTACTCAGGAATTGAAATTGATCTTGGCACAAAGTGCTGCTGCCAAACGCCATGAATTATTCACAACGCAATTTCTTTTCTGGAAGATTGTAACAATTTAAATGGACTAACACATGATTAATACGGGAAACTACAAGCAGACATTTCTATTCAGCTTTTACGTGTTCTTTCATCGACAGGAAAACAGTCGCCAGTGACGGAAAACAGTCGCCAGTGATGGAAAACAGTCGCCAATGACGGAAAACAGTCGTCAGTGACAACGGAAAACAGTCGCCAGTGACAGAAAACAGTCGTCAGTGACGGAAAACAGTCGCCAGTGATGGAAAACAGTCGCCAATGACGGAAAACAGTCGTCAGTGACAACGGAAAACAGTCGCCAGTGACGGAAAACAGCCGTCAATGACGGAAAACAGTCGTCAATGACGGAAAACAGTCGCCAATGACGGAAAACAGTCGCCAATGACGGAAAACAGTTGTCAGTCGTCAGTGACGGAAAACAGTCGTCAGTGACGGAAAACAGCCGTCAGTGACGGAAAACAGCCGTCAGTGACGGAAAACAGTCGCCAGTGACGGAAAACAGTCGCCAGTGACGGAAAACAGTCGCCAATGACGGAAAACAGCCGTCAGTGACGGAAAACAGTCGTCAGTGACAACGGAAAACAGTCGCCAGTGACGGAAAACAGTCGCCAGTGATGGAAAACAGTTGCCAATGACGGAAAACAGTCGTCAGTGACAACGGAAAACAGTCGCCAGTGACGGAAAACAGTCGCCAATGACGGAAAACAGCCGTCAGTGACGGAAAACAGTCGCCAGTGACAACGGAAAACAGTCGCCAGTGACAACGGAAAACAGTCGCCAGTGACGGAAAACAGCCGTCAATGACGGAAAACAGCCGTCAGTGACGGAAAACAGCCGCCAGTGACGGAAAACAGCCGCCAGTGACGACGGAAAACAGCCGCCAGTGACGGAAAACAGCCGCCAGTGACGGAAAACAGTCGTCAGTGACGACGGAAAACAGTCGTCAGTGACGACGGAAAACAGCCGCCAGTGACGGAAAACAGCCGTCAATGACGGAAAACAGCCGTCAATGACGGAAAACAGTCGCGTGACGGAAAACAGTCGTCAGTGACGGAGACCCACAGACAGACAAGACAGTGAAATCCTGATCAGACTTTAATCCGACTCTAAAAGACATTTTGACATCCAACTTTTCTGGCGATTATAGGTTGGCGATTATAATAAAATCCAGGCCAATTACGATGGTCAGCTTTGGGCATATTTACTCAATCACACACGACAAAAATGTGTATGTCACCAGCCAATCAGAGGCGACCTTTTGCTGCACCACTCCGGTTTGTGAGTTTCTGGAATGTTAGAAGAGAAAAGTTGACAGACTTGTGTTTCTATCAAATAATATCAGAAATGAAGCTGTTTGCTTTGACAAACAGCTACTCGACGTAACATTATTACATTTTAGATAGAAGAACAGAATAGAACGGAAAGCCATAGTGCATATTAATTCATATTAATTCATATTAATCATTAATACTCACTGGCAACACTGTTAATAATGCAACTATTAATAAAACTGTTGATAAAGTAAAGAAAACAGTGACTTTGTTGGAGTATTAGGGGGCGGTGTCGCACGCAGGGGATCATTAAATATTCGAACCAATAATGGGTCATTAGATATTCATTTTTACCCATTTTTGGAAAAATTACACATGCTGTTTCTTTGTTTCTACAAAAGACATGATGCCTCTGAACACAGTCGAGAAAGTTGGATTCAGCTGGAGCCATGGTGCTGAATTTTGTTGGCATATTATTTTGCTTTACGTGTTACTATATTAAAATACTTCCATTTCACTGCCTCTTAAATTTGAAGAATAGCCTTTTTTCCACCAAAATTACCAGGTAAATGAGTTCCTGTTAATCTGCGTAGTTAGTGTTTCCACTGCACCTCAAAGTTGTTGAGTGTTGTTGATGACGTACAGTCAGAACATTTAACAGCCGGTGGATCGTTTGATTGTGTTTGTCTCACGTTCATAAAGAAGAATAAAGTATAAAACAGTTACAGACGTGTGGTGGGGGGTTGTAAAGGTGCTTCAGTGAAAATCAAGCTTCAAAATAGTTATTACTGACATCACTGTGAGCTGCATCAGCCAGAGAACAGCAGCAGCAGCAGCGTGTGTGTATGTGATTTTTTTCTCCTCATAATTTTTCAGTTTCTTGTCATTGTTCTTGATGTTCATGAGAGGCTGCGTCTCATCAGAATCATTCTCTCGTTGGTTCCGTCCGGTTTGTAAATACCTTTAGAACGATACGCGTTTTCACGTCAGTGTCTCCAAAAGTCTCAAATGACAAGAAAACAATGCTAGATTTGTCTCCAGTCACTTTTTTGAAAAAAGAGTCTCTAGAGGATCTGAATATTCACTAAATGTAGAGACAAAGTCTCTACGTTCACAACATGGAAACAGCTGTAAGACGTTCCACACAGGCCCCGCCCCTCCAAAGTTCCTGTCATCTGAAATGTCAATAGTCCAGAGTAGGCGCTAAATTTACTCAGGTAAAGCGTTTACCAGGGTAATTTTGGTTTAAACATGCTGACATGCAGGGTAAATGAGAAAAGTTCCTACTGTATGGTGGAAAAGGACCTAATGTAAATACAGGAATTGGATGTTTTTCTACATTCGTCTTCTTAACGCGTCTTATTTGCTTTGTATGTCAGTAAAACGTTGAGCTAATTTTTAGTTTATTCAGTTTTCTAAAACTGCCAGTGTTAAAAAAAAAAATCGGGATAAAAACAAAATACATCATGATGATTTTTTTTTTTTTGCCATATCACGCGGCTCTACCTGCGATGATGTCATGGACCGGATAAGACTGGTTTGTGGGCAGAACCAGGGCCCAGATCCTTATGTTGCCCATGTGTTTCCACATGTCAGGTCAGTGACATCTTCACTCCAGCAGCTTTACATTTAATGCTGTCCAGAGCAAAGGTCTTCAATCTGATGCCTCTGCTTCCTGTGAATATTACGAGTGGACGGCGACAGACTCTCATTACCGCGTTAACTTGGCGACAGATGCCTCTGCAACAAACGGGCACAGACGAGGACGGCGCTGGCAGACGCTCCGCCGTCTCCGCGGTGCTTTTTGGATTCCAACGCAAATCTGCTGAACTGGTCTGTGTCACGAAACACGACCACAAAAACTGTTACTGCGGAACAAATGATGCACAGGCTTTCAGAGATTCTGGTCATGACAGATGGTGGAAAGAGTGTTTAAAAGAAAAACACACACTTTTTAATGGTGTTTGTAGAGTCAGGCCAGACTGAACACAGCAGAGCTGCAACGATCGATTACTGATTCAATCACTGATCAATTTAATCAGTTTGAGTGTTATTTTTGTATGTAATTCAAACCGGTTTCTGTGTTTTTTCAGCTTCTCAAAATGAGAATATTGTCTGGTTTGTTTGCTCCAAATAACAAAGAAATCATTAATAACTGAATCATTTTAGTTTGTGGACAAAACGAGACCTTTGAGAACATCATCATTTCCAGGTTTGACCAACACTGATCAATAATTTTCAGTGTTTTCTCACATTTTATGGACCAAACAACTAATTAGTTAAATCAAGAAATGAATACTGTATTCTGTCACGACTACACTCACTAGTTCACAACACTAGGTGGCACTGTTGTAATGCAGATACAAATCCAGGCCTGTTGAAAAGTGAAGTTGGTAAAAAAAAACAAACATGTTTCTGCGACTTTGGAAGAATGATGATGTCATAGCCCCGCCCCCTCATGCCATTTTTGTCACCGCTGTTTTCACCTTCTAATGTTTGGAGGTTTTTTTTTCCAAACTTCCACATCTTCTTTTGTTTTGTGTGTTACGCTGTTACACTGTTACGCTGTTACAGCGCCACACACAGGCCTGGCATATGTACTGCAGCGTTTCCTCTTCATCACCAGACATGAATTCCAACCGTTTCTTCGCCGTGCATGATTTTATTTGCAAGGATGTGTCAAAATGTTATTCATGACTTTCACTTCTCTCAGAGGTGACATCACTTCCTTTGCTCAGATTTACCTCAGTGACACAAACTGAAGTTTGTAAACCACTCACTCTCCCACACCAAAGTCCATGGAGAAAATCAGTGATTTTAGCTCACAGGGACACAGGAGCTGCTGGTCTACACTTGATTTTTGTCCCCATAAGGAAGACAAGTCCCCATAATGTGACTGTGGAGACGGATTTAGGTTCCCACAACATAAGGAATACCAGAAACACACATGTTTTTTATATCTTAGTGAGGACACATGGACATAATACATTCCCTAGTCCCTTACCCTAATCTTAATCATCACAAATAAATGCCTAACCCTAATCTAAACCTGATTCTAACCCTAAAACCAGGTCTTAAACCTGAAAAAGCACTTTAAAATATTGAGGACCAGACAAAATGTCCCCAAAAAGACTAACTTTAAAACATGTCTTCACCTTAAAATGGAGTCATTTACATTATGGGGACTTGATTTTTGTCCTTATAACAAAGACAGAGGCAAGGCTTCGTGCCAGTTCTGGTTCCTGAAAAGTTGGTTCTCAGTTGGAAACATTCTGGGTTGTGAAGACGGACAGGAAGTAGAGTAAGTATGAAAACAAAGAATTTGAGAATTTGAGATTCCAGAACAGAACCAGAACCAGAACCAGAACCGTGTCTGTCTGAAAGCAAAATGTGTAAATAAATGTAGGTCCCCACAACATAAGGAACACCAAGCACGCACACGCACACACACACACACACACACACACAGACACACA
>JAFBJR010000090.1:304062-344047 GCA_016785285.1 Brachirus orientalis
ACACACACACACACACACACACACACACACACACACACACACACACACACAAACACACACACTTGTCCTTCAAAGAATCAGGTTGGAAGCTTCCTCTCTTTTTCTCTGTCCTGTGTTAAACTGTGTCTCCACTAAAATTAAAAGCTCACAATGAGAGTGAAAATTAGAGTGAGAGAAAAAGTAAAAGAGAGAGAGAGAGAGAGAGAGAGAGAGAGTATGAGATGGGATTACAGGGATAATGTGAGCAGATGGAAGGAGGTCGAGACTCCAGCAGGACTCTCCACTCCAAATGGATTAAAGGACTTCAGCTGAGCCACTGAAGACCGAGCAGATACAGTGTTTCCTCCAACACGCACACACACACACACACACACACACACACACACACACACTCTTCCTCCTCCTCCTCCTCCTCCTCGCTGCCACCTGCTGCTCAGCCCGGAAATGAAAACTTGCTGTCTTTTCATGTGACGCAAAACTGACAGATCATGGAACTGGATCAAAACACACACACACACACGTTTGCACTTCTGTCATAGTGAGGACCCTCATAGACATAATACATTCTCTAGTCCCTTACCCTAACCCTAAAACCAGGTCTTAACCCTGAAAAAGCCCTTTAAAGAAGTGAGGACCAGACAAAATGTCCTCATTTTGTCCAAATGTCCTCATTTTGTCCAAATGTCCTCACTCTGTCAAAATGTCCTCATTTTGTCCAAATGTCCTCACTCTGTCCAAATGTCCTCACTCTGTCCAAATGTCCTCACTCTGTCAAAATGTCCTCACTTTGTCCAAATGTCCTCACTCTGTAGGTGTTTATACGATTTTTGGACCTCACTCTGCAGCAAGTACAAGAACACACTCACTCACACACACACACACATTCCTGTATAGCCATCTTTGTGAGGACACTTTCACACCAGCTTGGCTCCGTTTACAAAAATCAAATTCTGAACCAGACGACACGTTCACACAGACAATACATTGGTTTTCATGATGTAATAAGTTGTTTCCCAGTGGGAGCTTAAAAAAATAAAATTTTCAATGCAACTGTTTCATCAGAAGTTCAGCAGTGATTTCCCACAGGACTGAAGAATTAAAACTATTTTCTATAATCTCAATCCCACTCCAACAGACGTAGATGAAAATGCCTGGTGGACAGACCTGCAACCAATCAGATGACGTACGCAGGGCGACAGAAAACATGTCAACAAACGCGCTCGTCGTATTTTCCTGGAAGCGATGGCCATCGACAACGTTTTAAAGCTAAGCCCGCCTCTAACGCAGCAGGAGCGCGTTGCCACCCGCCATTTTTTTTCCCCACTGTCGCGTTTGCTTCCACTCACGTCGAAGCAACACCTGCCACTGATCACAAAAGGAAGGGGACCATCACACCTCGGCGTCTAACCCTTAACCTTAACCCAATCCTGACCCTAACACTAGAACTAAGTCTTAACCCTGAAAAAAGTCAAAATGTCCTCACAAAGATAGGTTTGAATCAAAATGTGTCCACACACACACATGTTTGCATAGCATTCATAGTGAGGACCCTCATAGACATAATGCAGTCTCCAGAGCAGAGGTGTCAAACTCAAAAAGCCAGTGGGCCAAAATTCAAACCTGGGACAAAGTCGCGGGCCAAAATTCAAACCTGGGACAAAGTCGCGGGCCAACATTCCATCTTCCTCCAGATCTAACAGTGAACCTTTTCATATGGACCCAAACAAGTTTTGCTTAACAACTGAATGTGGAACAAGCAAAGCTTAATACTATACAATATGTAACTTAATACTGCACACATGCAAAATCGAAATTCAAATTAAAACAAAGCACATCACTGGCATTCATTTCTTAAATAAAAATTAAATAGAAATGGTATGCCTCTTTTTATTTGCAGCCTTCTGAATTAAATTTCAACAGTAACCTTTTTCCACAGGCTAATAATAAATGTTAAAATAAAATAACAGTTATAAAACACTTAACTATTAATTAACAAGCAACAAATTGGTGCATTACCGCCGCCAACTGATGTGGAGTGTGGATTTTCACGCCAAAACATCCCAGAGCATTCTGGGATTTGTAGTATGAGCGACACATGCGCTGTAGGCGATAATACCAGCGGGCCAGCTCTAATAGTCATTTTAGAGCTATGGCTTCTCGGGCCAAATATAATTACACTGTGGGCCAAATTTGGCCTGCGGGCCAGAGTTTGACACCTATGCTCTAGCCCCTTACCCTAACCTTAACCTAATTCTAAACCTAACCCTAAAACCAGGTCTTAACCCTGAAAGACAAAATGTCCTCACTTCCATAGCTTTCTACAACACAGACTCTACAAAACACATCACAGATTAGGCTTTTTCAGAAAAAAACATCCATTTTTGGCAACATCCTCCTCTTCAAACTCTGTAATAACTTGTGTCCTTTTTAAGTGAGACATCAAAAATCCTGATAAAGATCCAATCACTGGCACCAGCAAATGGTCAGAGAGGGATTTCACCTCATTTTAAAAAAAAAAAAAGAAAGAAAGCTGCATTTCTAATCTTCAGTCACACTGAGCCATTTTACACTCGTTATGTAACTTATTATTCCACAGTATATGTGGATGGATTTGGCTGGATTACATGTTCAAAACTCACTTCCTCTGCTCTGAACGGTTTCATAAAAATGCAGATGAGACTCATGTCACTGCCGCTCATGCAGACTATTTTAAACCTGGAGAATAAAACCTTGATTTGTTTTGTTGTTTATCTACAAACACGGTGACAAATCAGTTTTCATCAAAGTGTTAGTATTTCACAGTGACTGCTGCGTGCGATTCCTTTTTCATTAAACTTGTCAAAAGTGACAGGAAAAGATCTTTGAACGTGTCTCAACAAAGTTGTTCTATTTGCTTACATTTAAGATAATAATACCTGAAAATGATTGATCACATTATTAAAAAAAAGTGACACAATGTCAACGCTAGCTGAGCTGTGTGCGCCCCCTGCTGGACCCATGTGCCGAGAACCAGGATAAGAACATGTTCACGTCTTTATCTCACTGTTAGACAGACTTTTCCAACAGGAAACTGAAGTTTGTAAACCACTCACTCTCCCACACCAAAGTCCATAGAGAAAATCAGTGATTTTAGCTCACAGGGACACAGGAGCTGCTGGTCTACTGCTGCCTCGTGTGGTCACTTTGTGTCACTGGAGTAAAACTGAATGTAGAATTTCAAAGGCTGAACTCACAAATGAACACATTTAAATTTACTGATGGAGGCAGCAGTGGATCAACAGCTCCTGTGTCCCTGTGATGTAAAATCACTGATTTTCTCTATGGACTTTGGTGTGGGAGAGTGAGTGGTTTACAAACTTCACTTTCCAGCTACAAACGCCTGTTTTACAGCAAGATAAAGCAGCAAACATATTCTAATGATTTTGTAGACTTAAACTGACGTAGACAATTAAGTACAAAAGTCTCAAATAACAGGAAAGTGAAGTTACAGTCTTACAGTCTGTTTTACTCCAGTGACACAAATTGACTACGCGAGGCAGCAGTAGACCGTCAGCACCTGTGTCTCCTCGATCTAAAATCACAGATTTTCTCTATAGACTTCAGTTTTGACAGCAGAGAAACAAGGAAAAACAGATTTTAGCCAATTAACAAAAGGCTGTGTAAAATCTGTGTCTGTTTAAGTCTACGATATCTTAAGAACATGTTCACGTCTTTATGTCACTGTTAAACAGACTTTTCCAACAGGAAACTCAAGTTTGTAAACCACTCACTCTCCCACACCAAAGTCCATAGAGAAAATCAGTGATTTTACATCACAGCACACAGGAGTTGTTGAAGGATATCAAAGGCCGAATTCATAAAATAAGGCATTTGAACTTAGTGATGGAGGCAGCAGTGGATCAACAACTTGTGTGCTGTGATGTAAAATCACTGATTTTCTCTATGGACTTTGGTGTCAATATATAATGTTATTGAAATATTGCCCAGCCATAATGAAAAACTAAAAAAATAAATAAATACAATCATAAATATGTAAGCTGCCGGGTTCCTAAAACTGTGCCGCTATAACATACATTTTACAAGTTTGGGATCAATAAAGTCTATCAATCTATTTTTAGCCAACAACTATCTACTACCATATTGAGTACGTCATACTGTGCAGGAGAAATACCCACAAAAACACATATAGACCCTATAATTAAACTTCAACAAACAGCTGTTAGAATCATTAATTATCATGTCACAGTTTCCTCATGTTTTTAAATCTCCAAATACTGTGTATCTAAAAAAGGTATAAATGTAGGTTAGAGTTGTGAACAGAAGCCTTCTTGTCTGTAATCGTAATAAATTTAAATTTGGAGAAGGAAATCGTTCTTGAAGAGGGTTTTAGTGTAGGAACGAGCGCAGAGACGAGTTAAAACTCTGTTTTTTGTTGGATTCATTTGTGTGTTGTCCATTTTCAAGTTTGATTTTGAGGTATTGTTGCTAATATTCTGTGTTATTCAATGAACTGTGGAGATTAGAGATTTTTCATTATGTGACCTGGTGTTGAACCAAAGTCGTGCTGAGACGTTTCATGGAGGAATTCTCTCTGAGGAAGATTTAGTGTTGGACCCTGCAGAATCAAAAATGTATCCTCTTTTACCTCCATCAATACTAAAGTGTTTAAGATGGAAATTAATGTGACAAAAAGCCAACTCTGCATGCAGTGGCTGTGAGTGTAAATGAGCGCCGCGTGCCAGCAGCAGCCTCAGCGTCTTTTCTGCACCGGGAACGTTCACTTCACTCAAACCAATAGGTCACATTGATCGGGTCACTTCGGCAGCTGCGCGTCGTTAACTAGTCTTTATGGAACAAGCTGTGGAAGTGGTTCCTTCTCACAAACAGACAGGAAGATCCAATATGTAAGCAGATTATATATATATATATATATATAATTTACACATAAGGGAATTTTACGTAGCACGTAGCAGCCTACGTTTTCATTTCAAAACTGTGCTTTCCGATTAAAACAATCTGCATTCCGACCACAGACCGAGTGTTTCCCCAACACTTTAAAGATAACAAAGCTCTCTGGAGACTCATAACAACACAAGTCCTGACAAGAGCAAACCTTTACGTCATGTAGAGCCATATCTGTAACATCTAATATCATTTTTAATCAGAAAACAAATGATTCCCATGATGTGTTTGGCTAATTTACTACTTAAAACTCTCTTTTATTCATGTCATTTCAAAAATATAATTATAAATCTTAACTAAAAAGGTTGGAATAATTCTAGGGGCCAGAGACACCACGACACAATATTATCACAATATTGCAAAATATTGTGATAATGTGATATTGTGATGCACTCAGAGGAACAGTTCTAGTGAGAGGGATTTATGGATTTATGCTAATCCACAAAAAGTTTAATGTTTATTTAAAATTATATGCTAAAAAAAGTGATATAATATCACAATATTTCACTGTATCAATCCTCCGCACTCAATAAAAAAGTATAATAAAAGAAGGAAAGGGAGTTAGCCTTCACATTTCAAGTTGTGTAGGAATTAGCAATTATAGCCACCAGGGGATCAGCGATGTAGTTCACAGCTGATCGTCAAATCATGACTGATCGTGAATGTCCAGACCAGGAGCTTATTCACATGAATTCTGAATATTTCCTTTGTAATCCATTTCTCCTTCACTCCGAACATAGTTTTCCATAAACACATAAAACCCCCCGCAGCAAACCAATCAGACGCTGTAGTTTCCATGTCAGACCTGTATGTGGCGCTGTAACACAGCCACAGAAATACTCTAAAAACCTTGTTTGTTCTGCGATGTCTAAAGATGATTGAATGTTTAACGTTTATCGATATTTGGTGGGGACCAAGCTAACTCCGGTATATTTACATGTTAAGAGTACGTTGTATTGTGAACATGTCCATGAATGTACACTGTCCTGTCTAAATAAATAATAATAATAATAATAATAAAACAATGAAGACGACAACAGGCCTTGACATCGTTTTTTTTCCAAAGATGCATAATTGTTATAAAGGAAAATGTAAGATATTTCCATTCCAAGGATCCCAAAACGCCTGTTCCAGGTGGATAAAAAGTTGATAGGCCAAAAACTCCTCAAACCAACCTTGTGTTTACAGCCTGACTGTTTTCTGACTTAGTGCAGTGTGGACGGAAAGCGAAGCAGGAAATAAAAGTGTCATCCATTTTCAAAGAAAAACCAAGTAGCACGGATGAGGCCATGGTGTCTGACGTTGTTCTGCAAGAAGCTCACAGTTCCTGACATACTGTACAATGAGTCCGACTGCAGACGGCAGCAGGAGGTCAGGGAACTACGGTGGCCTTTGTTTACCACAAAGGCTGTTCATTTCCGTTTGCAGAGTGAACTCACTGTGGCTGCTTTGTCCATAAAGGCTGTTGTAGACTCTTCCCTGAAGTACAATTACAGTCTTATCTTAAGGCAATGGAAACCAAATACACTCATACAAACTGACTTATGGGAACTATGTTTAATTTCTGCCAATAAAGCCTACTAAATGTTACACACTGCACCTTTAAAGTTCCTCCGGTACTGTTATTTTCCACTCAGAGTTTCTTTCCTTCACCCGTGCATTAATGAACACGGATACAGCTGAATGTTTAACTCTCGCTCTGCTGCTCCGCTCTCATTCTGCTTTATCCGCTGGTGATAATTAACCTGTTGGTGCAGCTGCTGTTGAGCATCAGCGTCTCCCCTGACACCTGAGCATCTGCTACTGCCGGCAGCAGCAGCAGCAGCAGCAGCAGCAGCAGCAGAAGAAGAAACACCAGGAGAAGAAGAAGAAACAACAGAAGAAGAACAAACACCAGCAGAAGAAGAAGAAACAACAGTAGAAGAAGAAACAACAGAAGAAGAACAAACACCAGCAGAAGAAGTAGAAGAAACAACAGAAGAAGAACAAACACCAGCAGAAGAAGAAGTAGAAGAAACAACAGAAGAAGAACAAACACCAGCAGAAGAAGAAGAAACAACAGTAGAAGAAGAAACAACAGAAGAAGAACAAACACCAGCAGAAGAAGAAGTAGAAGAAACAACAGAAGAGGAACAAACACCAGCAGAAGTAGAAGAAACAACAGAAGAAGAACAAACACCAGCAGAAGAAGAAGAAACAACAGTAGAAGAAGAAACAACAGAAGAAGAACAAACACCAGCAGAAGAAGAAGAAACAACAGAAGAAGAACAAACACCAGCAGAAGAAGAAGTAGAAGAAACAACAGTAGAAGAACAAACACCAGCAGAAGAAGAAGAAACAACAGTCGATGAAGAAGAAACAACAGAAGAAACAATCAGCAGAAGAAACAACAGCAGAAGAAGATACATCAGTGGATGAAGAAGAAACAGCAGAAGAAACAGAAGCAAAATAAGAAGAAACATCAGCAAAAAAAGAAGAAACATCACCAGTAGAAGAAATATCAGCAGATGAATAAGAAATAGCAGAAGAAGAAACCGAAGCAAAATAAGAAGAAACATCAGCAGAAGTTTCACTTCTTCCCAATAATTTCAGTGACAAACTCCAGCTGTGAGTCTGAAACAAACATCCATTCAATACTGTAGGATCAATATCAGAATCAATACTGATCAAAATCACTGGACCACGTTATTGAGAACATCACTAAGACCAAGAGCAGGCAAACATGAAAATAATACAACTGGTCAGTAACCAGTTCAAACTGGTTCTTTTCCATCCCTGTGGAAAATCTACATTTCTGTATCTGCACTTTCTACTCATCTGATCAATAATGTGTCACCAGGAAAAGTTGCTGTACATGTACACATACATGTACATGTGTACATGTATGTGTACATGTACACATGTACACATACATGTACACACACATGTACACATGTACACATACATGTACATGTGTACATGTATGTGTACATGTACACATATGTACACATACACGTACATGTGTACATGTATGTGTACATGTACACATGTACATGTACACATACATGTACATGTGTACATGTATGTGTACATGTACACATATGTACACATACACGTACATGTACATGTGCACATTATGAGTGCATATGTAAACAAACTGTACATACAAAAGCCAAAGATAAACTGTTAAATACTTTTTAAATTAATGTTGGTCTTGGGGCCCATCACTCGCCCCCCCCCGGCCGTAGCAGCGCCCCTGTCATAAACACTGAGCCCTGGATTCAAAAACTTTAATTTTTAAAAGTAAAACTTTTATGAATTACACAGAAAGAGAGTTTCACTGTAGGGTCGTCAGTGATTCTCCAACTGCTTTTACGCACAAAACCAAGTCGGTCTGCACACACACACACACACACACGCACGCACGTGTGCGCGCTCACCTCGTTTATCCTGAACTTTGACGCTGATCTCCAGCAGCGGCTCGGTCTCTCTGTCCAGCCGCCGTGAAATGACTAAATCCCCGCTGTCGCGGCTCACAGTCACCGGTGAACTCTCCGCGTCAGGCTCCACCAGCTCGAAGGAGGCGGACTGAAACCTCACCGGGTTCAGGTTCATCACCACAGACCCGATCCCCGCGTCCTCCGACACGTTAATGAGAACCGGACTGTCCGAGTCCAGCACTGACCTGGACCTCCGCGCTGCCGCTGCTTTGACCTGCTGCGGGTTCGGGTTCCGTTTCCCCGGTGAGGGCATCATCATCATCATCATCATCATCATCATCACCGGTCTCTGCCGGGGATAAATCTCCACGGACACGCTCTGACTCGTGCGCGGCGGCCACCCACGGTCCCGGGCAAACACTTGAAACCGGATCGGTTCCTCCAGACCCAGGATGGAGTCCACCAGCAGGATCTCGCCGGTTTTGGGGACCGCGTAGAAAGTCCCGTTTTTGGGCAGCGCGAAGTAGATGAGCTCCGCGTTCTTGCCGCTGTCGTCGTCGCGCGCGGTGACCGCGTAGATGGCGGTGCGCAGCGCCGTGGCATCGTCCAGGCTCAGCTTCACATCCGCCCCGGGGAAGGTGGGCTGGTGGTCGTTGGTGTCCAGGACGTCCACTCTGATGGACGCAACTTCAGCGACCACCGCGCACTCCTCGTCCTCCTCCCCGGAAGGTCCCGCCGCTGCTGCCGCTGCTGAAGCCGCTGCAGCCGCGCTCTGTCCGCAACACAGACCCAGAACCAGCGCGTACTCGGCGCGTTCCTCCCGGTCCAGAACTGCACATGTTTTCAGTAAAACGTGACCCCGGTTGTGATGCGCAAACACTCGGAAATTCTCGCTGCCGTCCCCGATGAGTTTAAAGTGCGATGCCGCCTGTGCCGCCTGTGCCGCCGCGGTGCCGCATCCGTCAGCGCCGCACAGTCTCTGCGAGTTGAAGCGTTTTAACGGGACGCTCAGTCCGTTCACTCGGGATCCCGGGGGCGCGTTCTCGAACACATGTCCGTGGAAGAACGGCACCTGCTCCACGGTCTTATTCCCCAGTGCGCACGAAACCAAAACGGGCAAAACCGCGACCCAGATCATGACTGTCCGTGTCCGTGTCCGTGTCCGTGTCCGTGTCCGTGTCCGTGTCAGCGTGTCTCTGCTGGTCTCAGGTCCATGAGCAGATGATTCCCAGTCCTCGAGGACAGAAACGCGTCTCCTCATCCGCCTTTAAGACGCCAAACTTCCATCAGATTGGGACGCAGCCATCAGTGGCTCCTCAGCAGAAGCAGAAGTTTGGGTGAGCGCGAGTCTTCCTCCTCTTCCTCCTCCTCCTCCTCCTCTTCTGGATCTGCTGTCTCACCAGCAGCGCTGTGGATCTGTGCGCGCGCGTCCCAGACACTGAAAAAAAGACCTTCTCTTACTGCTCGAGTGCGCGCTTTCCCTGCTCTCTCTCTCTCTCTCTCAGTCTCTCTCTCCCTCTCTCTCTCTCAGTCTCTCAGTCTCTCTCTCCCTCTCTCGCGTGCGTGGGTTCTCCTGATCTCGCACTTTAATCCATGAGTTGCTGCAGAAACTGTGCACAGCCACGCGCCTCCACGCGCAGGTTCATCTCTCCCTCTCTTATGATCGCATCGGTGGATGAGTTGCGCGGGGGGGGGGGGGGGTCGCCGAGTGGGTGGGGGGGGGGGGGGGGGGGGGGGGGGGGGTCACCGAGAGGAGCATCATAAATGTTGCGCAAACGCTGCGTGTTTTACGCACGCACGCTTCACCGGCAGCGGCGATGACTCTCTCTCTCTCTCTCTCTCTCAATGAACTTCTCAGCAAAGCAGCAGAGTCGAATCGACTCGCGTGCTCGGGCTCGCGTGCACGCACGCACAAACACCCACACCGACCAGGGGCGTAACATCAACAGCAGAGAAGTGTCGGGGACTGGGCTCCGTGATTTGTTCACTGTTCTGTGTTGTTTTTTTGCGAATCCCCCCTTTAATCACATTCATTCCTGTTTCCTAGTGCCTTGAGCGCCCCCTGCTGCTGAGAAACAGACAGACAGACACTTACTGTCAGCAGGAGACACAAACAAACAACTGACTCAAATCACTTTAAAGACTCAACGGTCACTCTCCCACACCAAAGTCCATAGAGAAAATCAGTGATTTTAGCTCACAGGGACACAGGAGCTGCTGGTCTACTGCTGCCTCGTGTGGTCACTTTGTGTCATTGATTTAAATCTAAATTAAGATTTTCAAATGCTGAAGTGACAAAATAACGTATTTAAACTTAGTGATGGAGGCAGCAGTGGATCAACAACTCCTGTGTGCTGTGATGTTAAAATCACTGATTTTCTCTATGGACTTTGGTGTGGGAGAGTGAGTGGTTTACAAACTTCACTTTCCTGTTGCAAAAGTCTGTCTAACAGTGAGATAAAGACGTGAACATGTTCTGAAGGTCTCATAAACTTAAACTGACAGATTTCATGGGGCGAGTCTTTTGTAAAAACAGCAGATATTTGCTTTCATGTCTCCACCACATGTAAACTGAGGTGAACCAAACTCAGAAGAACTTTCCAAAAGAAAATTGCAAATAAATCTGACAGTTTGTGTGTGTGATCATTATGTCAAACCAAGTCTTCTACAGGACAGTTCCTTCAACTCCTGTCCACTGAGCAATGCACGCTCTGCAGGTTTAAAGGTTCACAAATCAACATTCCGCATGCACATTTGAGGCTTTACAACAAAACTTTGTGCGGGAGTTAATTTACATGTTTTTGGAAGTGAATTAAAAAAACAATTTATATTCCAAAGTGGTTTGGAGGCAAAAAATGCAATAGTTTGATGCACCTGAAAACTGAGCCATTACCTTGACATTTCTATATAAAAGATCTAATATAAGGCAGCTTTTTTCTGGGTTTTTTTTTTTTTTTTTTTTTGGTAATTAAAAAAAAAAGTGTTATTCTTCCATTGGAAAAACATAATGGAGAATAAAAACTGTACTTTCCACAGACAATGGAAAACTGCTTTTTGCCACTTAAACAACTCACCTATAATAAAATCTATATTAATCTTATAATATGTTCATTTATGTCACTGTTAGACAGACTTTTCCAACAGAAAACTGAAGTTTGTAAACCACTCACTCTCCCACACCAAAGTCCATAGAGAAAATCAGTGATTTTACATCACAGCACACAGGATGGACTTTGGTGTGGGAGAGTGAGTGGTTTACAAACTTCACTTTCCTGTTGGAAAAGTCTGTCTAACAGTGAGATAAAGACGTGAACACATTCTTAAGTTATCATAGACTTAGTTTGGTTAATTTTGTTTCCATCGAGTTTTATATTTCATTATTTTACCATGAACGCGCTCCTGTATCACAGAGACAATAATGACTGATGTTTATATGTAATAACGGAGCCTTATCTGTCATGTGAAGCGCATTGATCGCCATTCACACATTTTCAAAGGCACAGTCATGCAGAGTGAGAAAGTGAGAGTGACAGACAGAGCGAGATAGACTTGGTCAGCCGTTAAGCTTCACTGTGGAGTAATATTCCCCTCTGTGGCAGTGACAATGGCCCAGCGAGCACCAGACTGAATCATCTCCTCGTCTCATCTCTTTGTGCATGTGTCGGACTTGAAATGAAACCCATTATGCACAGAGCCTCTTCCTCCACTTCCTCGTCCTCCCATAAGTGTTTGCTTTTTCATCCTGCAGCCTGTCAGTACATCATCATCATCATCATCATCATCATCATCATCACACCCTCAAAAAGTCTCACAATCCAGTCGGGAAGCTGGTGGGCATTCGAAGATGCGAGCACTGAAATCACGCAACAAATAACAACAACAATGTAGTTGCTCACACCTGCTGCTGAAAAGACATTCGACGTAATAACAACAGCAACGTCACAAATGTTTGGCAGCAAGAGCAACGTTGAAAACAGGTTAGAAACAAATTCAAAACACTCATTATTTCAGCTTATGTTTATATTAAACACTGAGCTTAACTGGAACAAAAACTGCATTCGAATATTTTAGTGATCGAGTAATCTATTGATTATTCTGACGATTAATCGAGTATTTGGATAAAAAAAAAAAAACTGGGACAGTCTGTATTCTGTGTTTGTTTCTCCGTTTAGTTTGTAGTGTTCCCATACGTGTGACACTTTTTGTCGTTTGTCACGCTGCGTATCTTCCCCTCGCTCTTGCTGCCTTCACCCTTCCACGTTTCAGGTACGTTAGCAGCAAAGCTAACTTCATCTTAAGTGATCACCAGATCGGGGGTGTTGATGGGAGGGGGGTGGAGGGGTGAGTTAGTGTTTGAAGATAATATGTTAATTTAATAATGGACAGTTTTCCACTAAATGGTTTTATTTTTAACTTTCAGAACAAAAAAGACAAATGGATCAAAGAGACATTTGGCCCCAAATTGTCCCCTTAAACAGCATTCATGCAAAAGTCTCACTGGAAGTGGTTCTGATCCATACAGGATCAGAACCACTCTTCTCTTCTTCCTTCTCTGCAACAGAGAGACGTGAAAACAAACGTTCATTTCTTCTGTTTAAAACACGGTGACTTGAGTCCATCGCTCCCATCACATCACAAAACACACAAAAAAGATCCGATAGATGCATAAAAATGGCGTCCAATATGAACATGACATGAGAACCACTTTCCCAGAGAGTCAATCCTGTCACTCTCCGTCTTTACAGAAGACCGTATCTTTCTATACATGGATCGGGAATCGTCCAGGTCCTCTGTATATACAGGAAGCCTGTAGACCACATCAGCGCCAGCTGACTGGAAGGTACGGTACAGTTATACAGGACGGTGTGGTCTACGTGACGGTCCACGTGACGGTCTACGCGACGGTCTACGCGACGGTCCACGTGACGGTCCACGTGACGGTCCACGTGACGGTCCACGTGACGGTCTACGTGACGGTCTACGTGACGGTCTACGCGACGGTCCACGTGACGGTCCACGTGACGGTCTACGTGGCGGTCTACGTGACGGTCTACGTGACGGTCCACGTGACGGTCTACAGCTGGTTCATCCTTCACCTCATTCACCAAAGTCCGCTTCTCTATCAACAGCAGAACGAAGCCAAAACTCTGTTTGTTTCTATGTTTTTGTGAAGACGAAGACGCGTCACTGCTCTGACATATCATGTAAAGACGAGTCGTATTATAATCTATAAATAGCTCTGTTGTACGGAAACAAATAAAAACAACCTTGAATGGGATTAATACTGTCAACCATCACTGATTTATGCACAAATATGTAATTTAATATTTTGTTTTTAAAAAAAAAAGTACGTGTTGATAGACAACAAAAATAATTATATAACATAAATGGGGGGGAAAAAATCTAACAAAATTTACATGAACAATATGCAAAAACTATGTTGAAAATTTTATTTTATAACTCTGGACAATATTGCATCAATCTTTGTGAGCAGAGAGAACAGTTTGTCCAACGTCAGTGCCAAAAGATTAACTGGAGATTTTAAACTTGCTGAGTAAGGCTTTGTTCTTCTTCTTATATTATTATTATTATTATTATTATTACACTTCTTCCAAATGTATTCAACAACATATTTCTTTCTTATTCTAAGAATTCCATTTCATGCACATGTCTGACAGCTGATTATGAGTTCTGTCATTGTTATTTTCAAATTAGTGATCATTCACTTCAATAAAGCTTTAAAGAGAAAACTTTTCTGTTTTCCACCTGTTGGAACTGTCACTACATTTGTCAGCTGCATGTGAAGGAGCTGACCAATGAAATTAAACTGAGACCGTCTTTGTCGCCGGCAGACAAACACGCTCCAAAAACCGCAAACTATCCCTTTACCTTCATATCATTATCATAATGCCAGCATCATCTGTAGAGGAACAGCTGCCGTTCTTCAGCAGCACGTCCAGTTAAAGCATCTACTTCCTCTTTGTCTGCTAATCTTCAATCCACTTCACTAATATTGTCATTTTCGATCCGTTGGCCGCCCTTGTGCTGAAGTTTGTCCTCCTCTGACAGTGAGCGGCAAACTGAGGGTGTCTGGCACCGAACCCGTCATCACCCATTCATTATCCTGACAACTGACAGCCTGTGCTGCGGATCATTCAAATCCATGCAGACTCACTAAATCTCAATAAAGTGGAACGCCAATCTGGCTCCGGCTCCACCGAGCAGCAGATTTCACGCCGGGGTTTTTTTCCCCCCAAGAACAAGATCAAGCTGTTCTTGACTGACACGTCACACACTCCCTTCAACTTCTGCTGATGTTCCTGACCACTCGTTTTAAATGGCACCAAGTCAACACTGACTTTGGTAGGAACGTCCCCAGTGCGGAGAACCACAAACATGACAAATAACCCACAGGGAAAATATGGAAAGGAAAACTACAACTCACCAAAGAAAAGCTACAGCGTAAGATATTCGACATCTTCAGAACACGTTCTGATCCACTGCTGCCTCCATCGCTAAGTTCAAATGTCTTATTTTGTCAAATTCGGCATTTAAAATCCTTTGTTCAGATTTATTTCAGTGACACAAAGTGACCACACGAGGCAGCAGTAGACCAGCAGCTCCTGTGTCCCTGTGAGCTAAAATCACTGATTTTCTCTATGGACTTTGGTGTGGGAGAGTGAGTGGTTTACAAACTTCACTTTCCTGTTGGAAAAGTCTGTCTGACAGTGAGATAAAGACGTGAACATGTTCTGAAGATACTGTAGACTTAAATAGACAGAGATTTTATTAAGTGTAAAAGGCTCAAATAACAGGAAACTGAAGTTTGTAAACCACTCACTCTCCCACACCAAAGTCCATAGAGAAAATCAGTGATTTTACATCACAGGGACACAGGAGTTGCTGATCCACTGCTGCCTCCATCACTAAGTTCAAATGTCTTATTTTGTTGATTCGGCCTTTAAAAGCCTTTGTTCAGATTTACGTCAGTGACTCAAAGTGACCACACGAGGCAGCAGTAGACCAGCAGCTCCTGTGTCCCTGTGAGCTAAAATCACTGATTTTCTCTGTGGACTTTGGTGTGGTGAATCTGAAAACAGATTTTAGCCACTTGACTCACCAAAAGTCTCACCTAATGAAAGTCTATAATATCAGACTCTGCATTGATTTCCATTCATTTAAAACAGACTGCAGAGAAGCTAAACCATCACCAGTTGACGACAAACCAAACCTTAACTGAAGCACAACTCAACGCTAGCTCTTCAGAAATGAGGTTCTGCCTCATTAGGACCAGGTTTTGGTCTCCATGAGGACTTTACTGGTCCTGACAAGGTCAGTGTTTAGGACAGAACACGCACACACGCGCGCGCGCGCGCGCAGACACGCACAAACTTCCTCAGTGTTCATGTTTAACTTCGCAGATGAAGATGAAACACGCGCGCGCGCGCGCACACACTCACCTTGTCACGTGAACTGCTGCGTCATCGTCTCGTCCATGTTTTCGCCAAAAGACTCTCTTTGTCCTCTTCCTGTTTAAGAAGGAAATGCTGACACCGTGACGTGATCACGTGACTGGTGCGAGCGAGACTTTTTTTTAAAAAATTATGATTTAGTTTTTAGCCGGATTTAGAGACAGAGTGGTGGTAAACATGTACATACATCTATACGTTATTTCTGTGTCATATGTGTTTATTTAATGTTTCATGAAAATTGGTGAAAAAAAATATTTTAAAATGTTATTTTTTTATGGGGGGAGGGGCTTATCCGGCCTGATGGGAGGAGTTTTTGTTTTATTTTTCTTGATATAGTCTTTTAATGTCCGAAAACCATTTATATTTAATTTATTTATAATATATTATTTATATTTATTTATTGATTGATTTTCCAGTTCTAACATTGGTCATGTGATGTCATTTAAGCTGTTCACCCGATGCATTTTCCATCTACAGCATGTGACACTACACAGTTCCAGCTCGGCTCGGCTCGGCTCTACTCGGTTCGGTTTGGTATCAGACACGTCATCTTCCATGACTTCATAGTTTGTCGTCATAGAAACAGCCGTGACAAACACGTGACGGTCAAAGCAGCTGTTTTCTTTTTCCTCAGTTTTCTAAACAGATGAGTTCACTGAATGGTTCAGTACTTCCTGACTCCGTCTGACACAGTCACTGAAGTGAAATACGGCTGAACGGCTTGTGATTGGGCTCACCATCTCCGTCTTTCAGCAGTGCTGTCGCTAAATACACCAGACTCCTCTGTTAAATATGGACATTTTACAAATGTCCTTGTTAAATGTTGCAGATTAACGCATGTTTTCAGGATTTTCAAGTCTTTTTAACTCATCTACAGTTCAACATTGTTCGGCGCTCGTGACTCTTCCAGTGACGACGCTCTCTGACCAATCAGTGGCCGGCAGTCTGTCCACGTCACATGTTAGTATCAGAGCAGGGACTACTTTAAAACTGTTAACGACACATTTGTGCTTAAACATTTCTCACCTTCAGCCATTTTAAAGTCAGAACTGTAACAAAAATTCTGCTCCTGTAAAAAAGAAACAAACACCACAAAATATGACTCATATTTTATAGACCTATTATATAGGACCTGACATATCTGACGTTTGAACTGTATCTGATGATACAGAGTTTAAAAGTGATGTGGACCAGCATGGGGCCGAGCTCACGATCATCACATCTGAGTCGCTCATCTGACAGTTGAGCATCTGACAGGAAGTTCAAAAAAAACCAGCAACAGAAACAGCCGTCGGTTTACATACGACAAGAAAACATAATAAAACAATGTAAATGAGGAAGATGCAGCAGAAAACATAAAGATAAACAAGTCACAAACCTCTTTCCTGGTTCCCTTTACAGTTTTTATTGAGTAATATTCACTTAACAAAAAAAAGTTAAACATTTTCTACGTCGTGACAGTTTCACAGGTTTATGTAAATTCAGCAAAATCTGAAATAAACTCAACAAAAATGAAGAAAAAACTTACAGTTAAAGTTACAGTTTCTTCAATTATTTTCAAGGCGATTTTTAAACTCTGATATACAGACTATTAAAGTCTATTATAAGACTATTATCAGTCAATTAAAAATAAGTGAACTACTATCTATAAGTGTATTAATGAAAACATCAACAGCTCAAAAGGCTCATTTATGAAATTAAATATATATAATTTAAATTTTTTATGTGTCAAAGATTTTCAGAATTTAAAATATGTTTTGCTCTCATATTTTTACTTTCTATTTTATTTATTCTCACCGCGGGAAGCCTGTTAAATTTAAAAAATGACCTTAAATCAATGGTTCCCAAACACTGGGTCGGGCCCCTCAGATGCATGGTGGGCAATTTTATCTTTTGGGTCCCCAAACTAATTATTTCATAATTTTCTGCACGTTTTAGTTCAGATGTTTTTGTCTATGTTTCAAATAACATGAATACAATTTTAAATATTCGGGATCATTTGAATCAGAGAAAACGTGGGAAACACGACCTTAAGATACTTTTTCTTTTTCCATCTACACGCGTGTCTTTGATCACAAAGGAAGATGGGGGGGGGGGGAAGATTGTGAAAATCAAGCACGTCTGAGGAAAACAACACGCAACAGAGCATCAATATGAAAGAGTTGAAAAACTGTTTGTTTGTTTGGTTGGAAGACGTACAGCTTCAGGCGAGTGAGCGTTCCCGAGTGACATCACACACACACACACACACACACACACACACACACACACACACACACACTCTGACATTACACTCAGCCAATTTACAGCCCAGAGGATCTCCAAATTGTGTTTGCAGCAAAGTCCAATTGGCTCCTCACCAAAGTGTGGTTGATCATATTCCATCTTCCAGTTTTCTTTATCGTCCTATCAAGATATTTCCCCTGATGCTGCTCTGCTGCAGGTGGGAGAGAGACACAGAGACAGAAAGAGACAGAGAGAGAGAGAGAGAGAGGTTTTATGTCGGGATAATTAACTCACACCTTCTCCTCCTCCGTCTCTGCCAAGAGCCGTGAAAACCCCACAAATGCCATTTCTGATCCCTGAGTTATGTTTACATCATCGGCAGACTCAACACTGATGACACCTGAGTGAGAAGGCTTCAGTTCTGTGAGGGTACAAGTTCAAATTCACTTGTACAGTGAGAAAGAGTTCAGTACAGTCGGTAGTTAAAGGGATAGTTTTACTCATTTTACATGGTCTAATCAGCGCCAAGAAACCAGTCTGAGACGTGGGGACAAAATGGCTGCCAGCAGTGACACAAGTACAATCAGATTTTAGCCAATTAACAGAGGACCTGCCTCCATCAGCAAGTTCAAATGTCTCATTTTGTCAATTCGGCATTTAAAATCCTTCATTAATATTTAAATCAGTGACACACACTTTGCGTCATTATGTTAAGTCCAAATGAAATATTTCAAATGCCAAATTCACAGAACAAGACATTAGAAGTTACTGATGGAGGCAGCAGTGGATCAACAACTCCTGTGTGCTGTGATGTAAAATCACAGATTTTCTCTATGGACTTTGGTGTGGGAGAGTGAGTGGTTTACAAACTTCACTTTCCTGTTGGAAAAGTCTGTCTAACAGTGAGATAAAGACGTGAACATGTTCTTTACATGTCATAGGACTGTAAAGTCCTATTAAACTGACATACGTGTAGATTGTGGTTTTAGTTAAGTGGCTAAACTCTGGCAGTGAACATCTGTGTGTAACCACACATCAAAAAAAAGGAACCTGAAATATCAGTTTAAATGCTTTCACAAAGACTTGACCAGGTTTACATTTATTGTTGCCATTTTATAAATGTCACTGAGTTTGATGAGGTCAAACATGTAATGTCTGTACATTAAAACTTTATGGCTGTGGTTCAGGATGTCTTATAAATGTTACATCCCCCGTTGTTCATGGTGTTTCCTACTCTCTCCTGCCGCACTTTAACATTCTGCCCGACAAAAAGAAATAAACGAAAATGAAAAACCCTTTAAAAACGAAGGTTTTGTGTGTGAACGACACTTGTTTCCTGTGGTAACTTTGTGTCCGCTGTTGTTGACGGATGTGGTTCAGCCTCTGGGGAATGAAGTGATTTAATTGGCATGAGACTGAAGAGTGTGACCTGCCACAGCTGGACTGTGTGAGTGACCAAAGGTCCATGCAGCGACACTGTTGGCCAGCTTACTGAATAATTTCTCCTTCTACATCCATGACAGGTACCAAAAAAAAGGAGAAAAGGAGTGGAGTCATTATTCTTCTACTGCACTGGTCTCTCCAAATATGTGGGATTAATATTGTTAGTATTATATTATGATTATTGACACTGATTCCTTTAAGTGAACTTTAAATATTTATCCAGTTCAAGCACAGATTTTATACCAGATTTAATACCATTGTTTTATAAAAAAAAGGGCATTCTGTTCAAACAGAACCGCTTAAATCAAACTTTTATCATCAGAATACTTTATTAAACCCCAGAAAGGAAAATTGAATGTGTTACATTTGATACTCCATAAGTAAAATGTCACAGCAGCAAAGATGTTTTCAAATAAAGGTAATAAAAATAAAAAAAAACATGCATTTTTGCACCTATAAATGTACAAAAATGAATAGTAAGATTATAAAAATAGAACAGAATATACAGTATAGACAATAGATAACCAGAATATGCACAGTATGAGCTCAATATTATCAGTTCACAACATTAGCAACAGAAAACCTTTATAAAATTTAACATGGAATATAAAGATAACAAGAAACCTGTGCTTGGAAAGAAACTGACCCTTTAAATTCTATTGCAACAGAATAAATAAACGTGTAAGTGAACAGAAAAAGTGTGAAAAGAAAAAGGTGATCTTCCTGTCAAACCTCACAGGATTTATAAGAACATAAATATTCACAGAGGCAGCAGAGAATTATTGTTCACTGTGGACTCCAAGTATTTTGTTCATACACATACAATGGATAACAGAAATTAAACCAGTACAACAAGTTTTCTGTTTTTTCAGTCCAAACTCAAATTTGAACGCTTTGTTCCTTTAAAGGGACAGTTCAAGTGTGGACGTTTGAGATAAAGACACCAACAACCTGAGTCTCACTTTTAATGAAAACATGGCTGCCAGCAGAGACGAGGAAAAACCAACAAAATCTACGTCAGTCTAAGTTTACGACATCTTCAGAACATGTTCACGTCCTCATCTCACTGTTAGACAGACTTTTCCAGCAGGAAAGTGAAGTTTGTAAACCACTCACTCTCCCACACCAAAGTCCATAGAGAAAATCAGTGATTTTAGCTCACAGGGACACAGGAGCTGCTGGTCTACTGCTGCCTCGTGTGGTCACTTTGTGTCACTGAAGTCAATCTGAACAAAGGATTTCAAACACTGAAGTGACCAAATAAGACATTTGAACTTAGTGATGGAGGCAGCAGTGGATCAACAACTCCTGTGTGCTGTGATGTAAAATCACTGATTTTCTCTATGGACTTTGGTGTGGGAGAGTGAGTGGTTTACACATTTTTGTGGCTTTACAGTAAAATATTATTGTTTTACAATAAAAAAAATTTGTGAGAAAAGCAAAGAGCCAGCAGTCATAAATCTCAACTTAAACTGACACAATAACAAACTAACTATCATCAGCATAGAGTGTGACCTCACTGAGTGACCTGTGGTTTAACCCTGACTCCTGATGCTGCTGCTGCTGCTGCTGCTGCTGCTGCTCCGTGCTTCCACGTGAATCTTAATGCTTTATTCTGCCATTTTCTCTGTGGCTCAGAGCTTCACCTGCTAACGACTGTTTTTATGTCGCACTGGGGGATTAAACGCTCTTGTTCAAGGTCTAATAGCAGAGCAGCAGCTCTGTATGCAGGTACAACAGTTTTCCCCTGCTGCCACATTTTCTTTCACCAACAAGAAACATTTAAATACTAATACATTCATTTGAACAAAGCTGTCCAGCAGGGTTATGCAATTTTTACAAGTGCTGCCAAAACAAAATAGACTACACGTTTCGACATCACTTTGTACTGATTTGTTTGTTTTTATCTGCAAATAAAACTCCAAACGCAGATCTTTGGGGCATTGATTTACTGACTCGACTCAGCCGACCTGACCTCTCTGCGATTCAGTTCGTTTTTTGGATAGTCGCTCATGAGGGTGACACTCCATTCCAGCAGGTGGCAGTAATGCGCCTCACCTGTTTGCCAACCGCCATTAACCAGAAGAAGAAAAAGAATCAGTGAGTAAAAAAAAAAAAAAAACGGTCTCAAATCAAAGCAGGACCTGGAAAGAACCAGAGTCTGACATTTTCAAAGGCATCACAACCGCAATGAATGAATTCAATCAAAAACAGAGGAGTTATTATATTATAATCTCACACCTGACGGAACCTGAGTGAGCCTTCAGAGGATCGTCCTGGACCGGCCATAAAACTGAACTGTGCTGCCTGTCAGTTCCACCGGGCACTCAGCGTCTCTCCAAACTGTTCCCACGTCTAATGGAGAATCATAATTCCAAAACTCTCCATCCTCTTATTTCAGAGAGCAGAAGATAAACTCCATGGGTACAATTCTGTTTTTACTTGCTTTTAATAATGCATGGAAAACGAACACATTCATTTTCCCCTCTCTGTTCAATATTTAAGTGCACATGGCTGCCACTGATTCTGTCACTGCTTCAGCTGCTGCTCACTTCGTTTCATTTCCACAACACATCACACGAGAGGCAGAAGTGTAATAGTGCAAAGATTCCACGGTAAAAAAGAAACCACACATCAAGAGCTGTGGTCCTGATGTGTGGTTTTAGCAGTTTCAGCCAATCAACAAAAACCTCACTTATTAAAATCTACATCAGTTTAAGTCTACAATGTCTTCAGAACATGGTCACGTCTTTATCTCACTGTTAGACAGACTTTTCCAACAGGAAAGTGAAGTTTGTAAACCACTCACTCTCCCACACCAAAGTCCATAGAGAAAATCAGTGATTTTAGCTCACAGGGACACAGGAGCTGCTGGTCTACTGCTGCCTCGTGTGGTCAGTTTGTGTCACTGAGGTAAATCTGAATGAAGAATTTCAAACACTGAAGTGACAAAATAAGACATTTGAACTTAGTGATGGAGGCAGCAGTGGATCAACAACTCCTGTGTGCTGTGATGTAAAATCACTGAATTTCTTTATGGGCTTTGGTGTGGGAGAGTGAATGGTTTACAAACTTGAGTTTCCTATTAATTGAGTCTTTTGACCTTCATAAATCTGTCAGTTTAAGTCTATGATGTCTTCAGAACATGTTCACATCTTTATTTCACTGTTAGACAGACTTTTCCAACAGGAAACGGAAGTTTATAAACCACTCACTCTCCCACACCAAAGCCCATAAAGAAATTCAGTGATTTTAGCTCACAGGGACACAGGAGTTGTTGATCAACTGCTGCCTCCATCACTAAGTTCAAATGTCTTATTTGTCACTTCAGTGTTTGAAATCCTTTGTTCAGATTGACCTCAGTGACACAAAGTGACCACACGAGGCAGCAGTAGACCAGCAGCTCCTGTGTCCCTGTGAGCTAAAATCACTGATTTTCTCTATGGACTTTGGTGTGGGAGAGTGAGTGGTTTACAAACTTGTGTCTACATAAAAGACACAAAATAATTTTTGATGTTAAAAGTTAAAGTTTGATGTTAGCAGCTCATGTAGCCAATCACTATGATGTTAGCATTCAACAGTAGCAACCACTGTGGCCAAACGCTTTGGCACCGACACTAAATGTTAGCAAAAATTGTAACCAGATGCTACATGGAATCAGTGTCTGAAATGAGCTAATAGCATCCAGCTGCAGTTAGCGCTCCTCACAGAAAGGAGGAAATTGAACGGTAAAAACAAAAAGTATTTTTTTTTTGTTTTTGTTTTTTTGACGTACAGATCAGTCAGTGTAGTTAATGGTGATTTGTGGTCATGTGACCTTGAAAGTTACTTTTCCTGCCTTTACTATTTTAGTGTAATTCTAATTTCTCTCTGAAGGAAAAGCAACATGGATGATTCTGAAGAGCTGTGTTTGGGTCAGTGGGCTCCATCATCATCATCACCATCACCATCACCATCACCATCGTCATTGCTTTGCTGGATCATTGTTCTGCTTAAGTGATTCCATTTGGCCAATTAGCCTTCGCCGTGTGCGACTGAACGCCTTTTATTTTTCTTCCCTTCGCTCCAAAGAAACAGAGTCAAAGGCGTTTTGTCAGCTGATTATACGAGCGTGACATTCAACCACACGACTCGATTTTCGAGGAGCAAAACCTCGTAAAACATGCAGCGGAATGAGAGTCGACAGTGTGTGATAGACAGACAGAGAGAGAGAGAGAGAGAGAGAGAGTTTGCCCTTGGCTCCATGTGGCAGTTTTTACAATAACAATTAGAGTGTGTGAGATATAAAAGCTAATGATCAGGTCTGTCATATTTGCATATGCAAAGAGCAGCGAGCTGATTGTCTGCGCGGAACCAGCACTTAGAGAGTGTAATTAGAGGAGTCTGGTGCTGGTGATGTCGACAGCACCAACAGTGGAGGAGATTCCCTCTTAATGAGGCTTGTCACACCACGCTCTGCCTCAAGTCTCTGCACACACACACACACAGGTCTGTGCTTCTATCACAGTGAGGACCCTCATAGACTCAATACATTCTCTAGCCCCTTAACCTTAACCATCACAACTAGATGCCTAACCCTAACCCTAAAAGCAGGTCTTAACCCTGAAGAAGCCCTTTAAAGAAGTGAGGACCAGACAAAATGTCCTCACTTTGTCAAAATGTCCTCACTTTGTAGGTGTTTATACATGTTTTGGTCCTCACTCTGCAACAAGTACGAGAACACACACACTCTAGTTTCCATGACTACAGAGGACATCACATTGACTTCCATTCATTTCCTGCAGACTTACTCTCACCTTAACCATAATTACTAGTGTCCTAACCCTAACCCTGACCCTAACCTTAACCTAACCCTATCCTCAGCCTAACTTTAAAACATGTCTTCACCTTAAAATGGAGTCATTTACGTTATGGGGACTTGATTTTTGTCCCCATAAGGAAGACAAGTCCCCATAATGTGAGTGTGGAGACACATTTAGGTCCCCACAACATGAGGAAGACCAGCTACACACATTTATAAACCCCTCTGTTGCTGACTTTATAACATATTTTTTTTACCTTCCTTATGGATTTTTACATTAAAAACTCCTCAAACACACACTGAAAATCTAAAAAAATTCAATGTCAGCAGCAGCCGTTGCTGAATTCCATGTTATCAGCCTTCAGTAACTGTAACCCACTGTAGCCAGATGCCATTTCATTAGCATTTGGCATTAGCAGCTATTGTAGCTAACGAGCCCCAATGCAAGCTTTTATGACGGGATGTTGCAGAGCGCTCATTTAGATGGTAACCATAATTTGTTAATCTAATAAAGGACAAATTCCACTAAACCAAATAAACAGTTTTAATTTTAACTTTCAGAACAAAAAAGACAAATGGATCAAAGAATGGATGAAAGAATAGTTTTCTGCTTCTCTCCTGACATCTTTAAATCTAAATACATGACACAAACATTTAAAAAACAGGCAAACGTTAAGTTCATACACTTTACACTTCAAAGTTACACTTTAATAAGCAGCTATTTTAATAACTTTAATGACATAATTGAAGTGATTACCTGACCGTGCTCTTTCACTTCCATCTCACCTGAAACATGTGCAGACTAGACTTTACCCGGCAACAAGAAATACTATGAGGTAGCAACCTATCAGCCAATCAGAATATTTATTTTTGTCAAAGATACTGTTGGTCTTACACGCAAAAGGCAGCCCATCACCATAATCCATAATCTATAATCACTGAAAACAGCGGTGCTTGGTTTATTTCAGATGTGAAAACTCTGTAGCACAGCATAAATTATTAATCCCAGGTCCGTCTCTCCCCATGGGCTCCACTGCAGCTGCACCGCCATTAAATGTTAGCAAATATTGTTGGCATGGCATCAGTTTTTGACATTATATACTAGCATCAGCATCTGATATTAGCAGCTTTGGTAGCCAGATGCTATGCCATTAGCCTTTTGACACTAGGAGCTACTGTATCCAAACACTATGGTATCAGCCAACAGTAACTGGAACCCACTGTAGCCAGATGTCATTCCATTAGCATTTGGCATTAAAAAAACTCAAACATTAGCATCTGACATAGGGAACTACTGCGGCCAAACACCATAGCACTGACATTAAATGTTAGCAAATATTGTAGCCAGATGCTGTGACATTAGCATTTGACATTAGCACTCACTGTAGCCAAAAACTCTGACATTAGCATTTGACATAGAGAACTACTGTGACCAAACACTGTAGCACTGACATTAAATATTAGGAAATATTAGCAAATAGCAGCTGTGGTCAAACACCATAGCACTGACATTAAATGTTAGCAAATATTGTAGCCAGATGCTACATGGCATCAGCTTTCGATATTATCAACTAGCATTAGTGTCTGACATTAGCAGCTATTTTAGCCAGATGCTGTGACATTAGCATTTGAATTAGTAGCTACTGGAGTCAAACGTGACATTAGCATTTGGCATTAGCATTCACTATAGCCAAAAACTCAGACATTAGCATTTGACATAGAGAACTACTGTGACCAAACAGTGTAGCACTTACATTAAATGTTAGCAAATATTAGCAAAATAGCAGCTTTGGTGACATAAGCATCTGAAATTAGCAGCTGCTGGAGTCAGACATTGTGACATTAGCATTTGACATTAGCACTCACTGTAACCAAAAAATCAATAAATAAAAAAAAAAAAAAAAAATTAGACATTAGCATTTCATGTTAGCAGCTTCTGTAGCCACTGACTGTGACATTAGCATTTGACATTAACACTCACTGTAATCAAATAAAATAAATAAATAAATAAAAAAAATCAGACATTAGCATTTCATGTTAGCAGCTTCTGTAGCCACTGACTGAGACATTAGCGTTTGACATTAGGAGCCAATCACTGTGGCACTGACATAAAATGTTAGCAGATAATGTAGCCAGGAGAGAGTGATGTCCAAATGTGAACGCAGTAGCTGGTGTTGGACCAGAGAGGGCAGCAGATACACCCAATACTTTTCACTAAACTGTGAGGATGTTACACCTGGATGAACAATTCACATATACACTGGTTTACACCTGGATGAATTGGATTCGTTCCACCTTAAAAATCTCCTGCTAAAAAGCAACAGATATGCCGTATTTTATTTTATTTTCCTACGTTATCAGTTAAAAGACATTTATTTATTTCCAGGTACCTGCATTTTTCACAAATGTCTTTGCTTATTAGTTTTCTCACCCTTTGGCCACTAGTGCTGTTTATTCCAAACACAACAGATAATAAAAACTTGTCACTTTCACAGCACTAACACATTTCTCAGGCTGCACAGAATCAAGATTTAATGCCTGCATATATGCATTACAGCAAAACTGTATGCCTTTACAAACAAGTGTGCAGATACACAACAATATGTATTCTTTGTTCTACTTCACTATTCTAACACATTAGTCATTATTGCTAAGTAACTGATGTAGTCAAGTCAATTGTATTTATAAAGCCCAACATCACAAACGCATTATGATGTACAGTACATTTTTACATTTTCTATATAGTATACATTCAATCCACACAAATTCTTAATTTATTTATTTATATTTACTTAATTTATTGTAATATCTTTCATTACTTTCATTCCTAAACCTTTTGTTGTACAATGGCAAAAACTTTGTATTTGATTAGGTTTTGGCCTCACTATGTACAGTCCCTTGAGATAATGTATGTTGTGATTTGGCGCTATGCAAATAAAACTGAATTAGTTTTATCATCCATTGAATACAACACAATGATCGAAGTATATAAAAAACACATTTTTAAGTTTTGAAATCATTAAAAGTTCAGCGAGAGACAAAAACATGCAGAAGCCTATAATTTTTTTAATTCTCTTTAACGTGTATATTTGCTTTTATGTTTGTATTGTCTGTTGGGCATGAACCACAATCAAGATGCATTCAAAAAACCCTGTAAAACTGTAAATGCTTGCAGCTGCTGCCCCCTTGTGGTAATAGATGCACCACAAATAAGACAAATAGAGTTGGTTTTATAAATGAAATCATCCGTAAAACATTTGTTTTGCATCTTGTTAATCCTGTAACTGATCGACTTTTTATTACCGACTGAATAATGAAGCGATCGAAAATTCATCTCCATCTCTGGTTAAAATACTGAAAAACCAGGCTCAGAGTCAACTGTTACTGCACCAGTAAATCTGGGACCCAAAAATAATCTCCCACATCCCGACCCAGTCTTTGCTGTCTACACTTCAGTCAGGAATATTAATGATTCACCAAACTGGCAGATAATGTAAAAAAGACTGGATTGAGGCCTGAAACGTCTCTCGTATCCGTTTATGATTCCTGGGTCATTTCCGTTGAGGGAAGACCCCAGCATAGGCCCACAACTCCCTGGAGGGAACGTCGTCTTGGCCGGGAATGCTGTGGGATTCCCTCAGGAGGAAGTGAAAAACACAGCAGGGAAGTGGGAAGTCTGAAACATCCTGCTTATCATGCTGCCGCTTGTGTGACCAAATCCCAGGTAAAGAGAAGAAAATGAATAAAAGAAGACGATTCCTTTTCATCCAGGTCATAGTTTTCCAACAGTCATTGAAGCAGAAGCAAAATCAGACTTTTGGAGAATAAATTAAAGGTTATTTTTCTGTAGCCTGTTCCAAACTACAGCACAAACTACAGCCTATAAACACGGAACATTCCAGTTGAAATGTTTGACTAGGAATGTGGGAATTCCGACTTCTGGCTACAACTGGAATGATCCACAAAGTGACTATAAACACAGAACGTTCCAGTTGAAACTTCTGAGTAGGAATGTGGGAATTCCGACTTCTGGCTACAACTGGAATGATCCACAAAGTGACTATAAACACGGAACGTTCCAGTTGAAACTTCTGACTAGGAATGTGGGAATTCCGACTTCTGGCTACAACTGGAATGATCCACAAAGTGACTATAAACACGGAACGTTCCAGTTGAAACATTTGACTAGGAATGTGGGAATTCCGACTTCTGGCTACAACTGGAATGATCCACAAAGTGACAGTAAACATGAAGCTTCACTTCTGCTCAAACATAAACCAGCTCCTTTAACTTCTAGTCAGTTGTCGTTATCCATGGAAACGTGGACCTTTTAACGTTTGCGTTAGTGATTGAAAAACTGCTCAATGTCTGTTGAATCCTGTGGGATTAAGAATCCTCTCCATTCTATAATCCATGAGTAAAAACTCTTGGCATCGTCTGCAGACGCTGACTGTAGAGCAGCCTCGGCATCTTTGACTGACAGATTACAGGAAACACTCCGTCTAGATTATTATAAAACACCGTGTCTATAGTCAGTAATAGATTAAATCAGACTTTGAAGACGCCTCACAGGCTCACCTTCTTACCTCGTCATCATCATCATCAGTTTACTCTGTTGACCAACACCAGGCTTCACTTGTTTCCCTTTCATTTCTGTTGTTTGGGCTCTGAACTCTGCTCAGGCTGAAGGTGGACACAACTATGCATTCACTGTGTGTGTGTGTGTGTGTGTGTTCTTGTACTTGTTGCAGAGTGAGGACATTTTGTCTGGTCCTCACTTCTTTAAAAGACTTTTTCAGGGTTAAGACCTGGTTTTAGGGTTAGGATTAGAATTGGGTTTAGGTTAAGGTTAGGGTAAGGGGCTAGAAAATGTATTATTTCTATGAGGGTCCTCACTCTGATAGAAGCACAAACGTGTGTGTGTGTGTGTGTGTGTGTGTGTGAGGTCGCCAGTATCTGAACTCATTAGATAGATAAAGGTGTAATTTGTCTCAGCGTGATGGATTTAACAAAGCCAGAGGGGGAGTCAGAGGAAGGTGTCAATTAGTCTGTGCACGCACACACACACACACACGTTTGTGCTTCTATCATAGTGAGGACCCTCATAGACATAATACATTTTCTAGCCCCTTACCTTAAACGTAACCTAAACCCAATTCTAATCCTAACCCTAAAACCAAGTCTTAACCCTGAAAAAGCCCTTTAAAGAAGTGAGGACCAGACAAAATGTCCTCACTTTGACAAAATGTCCTCACAGAGAGAACACAGAGACCTGATAAGAGCTTTATTCAGCCAGAACAGTTGAAATCACTCATGTGGTTAAGTTTACATTTTATTGGATTTATATATATATTAAAAAAACACAAGAAACAAAGAGATAGTTTAGGTTTTCTAAAGCGTGGTTGTATGAGACTCGTACACTTACTTCACCGTGTGTGCTGTTGTCCTCACCCTCACCCTTGGAAAGATACAAGGAAAACAAGGAAAAATGCGTTTGAGCCACTTTACTCCATCAGCTGAAGTCTACAATATCTTCAGAACATGTTCACGTCTTTATCTCACTGTCAGACAGACTTTTCCAACAGGAAAGTGAAGTTTGTAAACCACTCACTCTCCCACACCAAAGTCCATAGAGAAAATCAGTGATTTTAGCTCACAGGGACACAGGAGTTGTTGATCCACTGCTGCCTCCATCAAGTAAGTTCAAATGTCTTATTTTGTCACTTCTGTGTTTGAAATCCTTTGTTCAGATTTACCTCAGTGACACAAAGTGACCACACGAGGCAGCAGTAGACCAGCAGCTCCTGTGTCCCTGTGAGCTAAAATCACTGATTTCATCTATGGACTTTGGTGTGGGAGAGTGAGTGGTTCACAAACTTCACTTTCCTGTTGGAAAAGTCTGTCTAACAGTGAGATAAAGACGTGAACATGTTCTGACAAAGTTATTAATAGTGTCATGGTGTTAACTCGTGAAGACATTTAGTGTTTACCGTCATGTTTTTGAGGTGAGACGTTACATATTTACTCAGAGCTGCAGGGAGTGAAACCACAGCAGTCATGTGACTCTCCTTTTATAAAAATTGGCCGTAAATGAACTCCGTTCACTTACTTCAGACAAAACTTTGGCAAATGACCTTGAATGACACTCTTTTTTGCGTGGAACGACCTCACGCAGACTTCCTGCTGTAAGCAAACAAAATTTAGTATTCCAGCAGCTTTATCCTCCCGTGGGCATTTTCTCACCATGAGATTGATTTTTCTCCCCATCTAACTTTATCAATCTCTCTTCCACCTCTTTCCTTCCATTCATCTCCATCTCTTCCACATTCCCATTTGTCCTGACCTCCCTCCATCTGTCTCTCTCTCTGTCTCTTCTGCTACCATTTATCTCTCCCTCCATCCCTCCGTCTCTCTCCGTCTCCCATGTCTCTGTCTCTCTGGGAATTAAGACGCCTCATTTGGATCCGTCTCTGTTCCTTCACTGCGGTTTCCGTCGCCTTGGTCAAAAGTAGAAGGTATCTCATTAGGTTTGAGGAAATCAATCTGTCTGTCACCTCCCTCCCGTTTCCCCCGGCAAAGAGATTAACAGATTATAGCTCCGCCCACTGTCTGTTTGTCTTGTGAAGTGGAGACATGAGGTGAAGTGAAAGCAGGTGTCGGCTGTGGGAATGAGCAGACATTAGAAGTGGGCTGTTCTCCTGGTTTGGAGCTTCACCTGCTTCAGTTCAGGATACACCAACACAGACAAATGAGAAAGTGATGAGGAGTAACTGTCAAAATGCAAAAACGTAGGACGGCTAATGATGAAAGGGATTAAAATAAGAGCTAAACTGAAAAATAAAGCCATACTTTTTAGATTTTTAGAGACATGTTTTTATGAGGTACAAACAAACGGTCAGTGCTGACTCCACTGTGAGCGCCCCCTGCTGTTGAGAAACACATTTCAGACACTCACTGTTAGGCAGTGTTCTCTAACAGGACAATGAAGTTTGTAAACCACTCACTCTCCCACACCAAAGTCCATAGAGAAAATCAATGATTTTGCATCACAGCACACAGGAGTTGTTGATCCACTGCTGCCTCCATCACTAAGTTCAAATGTCTTATTTTGTCAATTCGGCCTTTAAAATCCTTTATTAAGGTTTAAATCAGTGACAGAAACTGACCACACGAGGCAGCAGTGGACCAGCAGCTCCTGTGTCCCTGTGAGCTAAAATCACTGGTTTTCTCTATGGACTTTGGTGCGGGAGAGTGAGTGGTTTACAAACTTCACTTTCCTGTTATTTGAGACTTTCGGACTTAATAGTCTACGTCAGTTTAAGTCTACAAAATCATTAGAATATGTTTGCTGCTTTATCTTGCTGTAAAACAGGCGTTTGTAGCTGGAAACTGAGTTTGTAAACCACTCACTCTCCCACACCAAAGTCCATAGAGAAAATCAGCGATTTTACATCACAGCACACAGGAGTTGTTGATCCACTGCTGCCTCCATCACTAAGTTCAAATGTCTTATTTTGTCAATTCGGCCTTTAAAATCCTTTATTAAGGTTTAAATCAGTGACAGAAACTGACCACACGAGGCAGCAGTGGACCAGCAGCTCCTGTGTCCCTGTGAGCTAAAATCACTGGTTTTCTCTATGGACTTTGGTGTGGGAGAGTGAGTGGTTTACAAACTTCACTTTCCTGTTGGAAAAGTCTTTCTGACAGTCTGACTTTCTAAAAATTTTAACATTTTTATTACAAATTCATGACATGGAGGTATATATCACCTGCCTCTACTGTCTGCGTCGTCCCGACACTGTAGTTTTCATAAAACATCTCTGTTGACTCACAGAGGAGGAAGGTGAACTCTATCACTGCGGCGAGAAAAACAGTATATGACCACAGTGATTCACGGAGTCTCTGCCGGGGAAAAGGCAACAATTTCTTCATGTTTCTTTCTGTTGAATCTGATTTTTTTCCCCCTTCTCTGTGAGAATGACAAATTGGTGTTCTGGTTATATTCAATAGTAAGCTCTGGGAGACGCCAGGAGGTGGATTTTTCTGGAGTAGGTACTGAGGTCCGATCACAGCATTGAGATAATGAGAGCTCTTATTAACACCAGGATGTAGATGCAGGAGCCTGTGAGTGGATTGCTCTGTTCAGGATAACAATGCATATACTACATATATATTAAATATGTAATACAGGTGCAGATTACACATAATATGAGGTGTAAATTAGGTCTCAGGAGCTCAGGAATTCATGAGTCTGTCTGTGTGTGTGTGTGTGTGTGTGTGTGTGTGTGTGTGTCTCAGCCTGTTGTCCTGAGTGGATTAGTGCTGGAGGCATCATTCAATCAGCATCTCATTAATGTGAAAGCTGTGACACAGACGTCGACTCCAGCGTCGACTTTCACCGCGGACACTTGAAGGTGTTGGTTTTTCCTCGCTGCAGTGAAGTGAACCTGAACGCAGAGTCACATGTTCCCCTGATTATTCATGGACAAACTGCTGATTATCTGTTACATGGCAATTCACACTCACATGACCTCACACTCACTCAGGTGAGGTCATGTGACCAACCATGCGGTCATGTGAACCACACGGCTAAATCTTTCATTGTGGACCTTTTTGTCGCATCAGCAGATGGAAACAAATGATGGATGGATGGTCAGTGGTTCCCAAACACTGGGTCGGGGCCCTCACATGGTCATGGGTGATATTTTTTTGGTCCCTAAAACATTCTTTATTTCAGATTTATGTGTATATGGTTTTAAATAACATACATAAAATTAAGTTTAAATTAATTTACCAAACAACTCATGGAATTATATTAAATTAGTTTCTAAATTATGCAAAATTTGCACTTGTTGTGATTTATACACTGTTTTGGGTCACAATAGTTTAATCTTTAAAAAAGTGGGTCCACATATTAGTTTGGATCACACAACAACTCTAAGGCGTGCTATGATGTTAAAATCACAGATTTTCTCTATGGACTTTGGTCTGGGAGAGTAACTGCTTTACAAAATGACACAAGTTTCAGTTTCAAGTTGGCAAAAAAAGTGTCTTAATTTGTGTTCTCTGATATAGATTTAAAATGACGTAGATTTTATGAGGCAAGTCTTTTGTAAAATAGCTTTTTTTCTTGAGACTCCATTGATAGCCATGTTTCCAATATGAAATGTGATGCTAGCGCAGCAAAATCAATAGTATCTACTATTAGTATCAGTTTAAGTCTACGATATCTTCAGAACATGTTCACGTCTTTATCTCTGTTAGACAGACTTTTCCAACAGGAAAGTGAAGTTTGTAAACCACTCACTCTCCCACACCAAAGTCCATAGAGAAAATCAGTGATTTTAGCTCACAGGGACACAGGAGTTGTTGATCCACTGCTGCCTCCATCACTAAGTTCAAATGTCTTATTTTGTCACTTTGGCATTTGAAAATCTTAATCAGTGACACAAAGTGACCACACGAGGCAGCAGTAGACCAGCAGCTCCTGTGTCCCTGTGAGCTAAAATCACTGGTTTACAAACTTCACTTTCCTGTTGGAAAAGTCTGTCTAACAGTGAGATAAAGACGTGAACATGTTCTGTAGATAAACTGATGTAGAATTTATTACACAAGTGTTTTGTCAAGTGGCTAAAATCAGTTTTTGCTCATTGGCAGCCATGTTGTCACAGTGCACTGTGTGTTTGTTCATGTTCCAGTAAAAACCGGACAAAAAAAGTGAAATCCTCATGAGCAAAGAGTGGAATGCTGTGAAATCGTTGGCCCTCATAACTCAAAACTTTACTGGAACATGAAAAAGTTAATAAAAAAGCTAAAGAAAACAGTGTATTTTCAAATAAAAGCAAAACATTTTTTGAAACGGTTTCAGTGGTAGGTGTGAGAAGAGACATGTCCCTGAGATATTTGCACAAACTCTCCAGATATGAGTTAAAACACACCGTCAGCAAACACAGCCTTTGACCTTGACCTTTCAGTGTTTTATTCTGATCAAAGGAGTTCTTTCTCTCTCTCTCTCTCTCTTTCAGAGCCCGTCCTCATGGAGACGGCATTTTAGGAGACTTGAAACAGTATTTTCTGAAAATGGGTCCCAGAGTGGGAAAATCTCAAAATGCCACTTTTTTTTATTATATTTATTTATTTATTATTATCTTTATTTTTTTCCATGTAGACAACAAATACACTACTTTGTGAAAATGGTACTGATGTCATCGTCCCACCTTCATCTAATGTGTGGAGATTATTTGACAGTTTCACCAACTCCTGTCAATGAAAAGTAACTAAAGTCACAGAACACGCCCTGTCCTCAGAGACAGACATGGGAGTGAAGAAGAAGAAGAAGAAAATAAGTGTGAAGATTAAAAGTGAATCGTAAATTAAGGGGAGGAGAAAACAAAACCTATTTGACAGACAATATTTTTACTTGAATGAACAGACGAGTGAGTGTCGCTGCACTGAACACCAACAGCTGCTTCTGTCTGGGTGGGATTTTAAACCTTGTTTGGACCATCGTAAGGAAAACCAGAGTTATTTATCGCTTAACATTAACTCCACAGACTCAACTCTGTGAGAAACCAGTGCAGTGCTTCATCACAGAATCATCTCACATGAATTTATACTTATATTTTTCGGGCCGGACTTTGACGCTCCCGATGTCGAGCGTTTGTTGAACATTCACTTCCCCTTTTTTGTGCAAAGTAACGAGCAAATCTAACCCTCACGTTCTCAGACTGGTTCGCGTTGAGTGTGCGCCGATAAATTCTGACTGGGCTGCAATTAATGCTAGTTGTTACTGGTTCCATGTTTGTAAATCGAAAAACTCATCAATCAGAAAATTTTCCCCAAATTGAAATAATGGTGTGTTCACACCGGACACAGCGAGTTACAGATACGTACAGAGTTAATACACAGACACGAGTAGACGTCAATTTGTGTGACGCAAGAACAGCTTTAAAGGGGACATTTGTTGGAAAACCAAATGTCTGATGTTTTTTGGTGTGTCCCCGTGTCCTTCCTGTATCTAAACGTCATTAAAGTGTCACAATAAACACTTCAGCCACTTCTGACAAACAAGGGCTTCTCTGTTTACCTGAGCTCCAGCAAGAAGTTCTGAAAAGTCCAGTTTAGTTACATAACTAGCACATTTGAACCCTCCCCCAACAGCTACTCCTGGTCATGGACGTGAACATTCAACCTGAAGAAGAAGAAGAAGAAGAAGAAGAAGAAGAAGGAGAAGCACCGCGGAGCAGTCAGTCAGCTGGTAGCTGGCCAATCACAAGAGACTCAGTGTTCTGGTGGGCGGGGCATTAGCTCAGAAACAGAGTTCCTGTTCAGAGGCTGGCAGAGAGCAGCAATAATCTGGCTTAATCTGAAGAGACTATGAGGTTTTTGACCATAAATATTATTTAATTTATTCTATTCTATATCTATTTCTATGTGACCTTTAACACGATGGTGAATCAGGGTTCAGGTTCTCCAGATGATGTCCCGTACTTGCAGCCAGACTTTGCTCAAACTGGAGGAGAAAATTATCATTTTTCTTGTGTGGGCACTCGAGGCTCTACGACACACGTTGCTGTTGTGGAAACATATGCAGAGAAGAAACCGCCGTCTTGTGTGGTTTCACAACACCATACGGTGTCTGACACCACTTGGCGAGTTTCCCCGTTTACTGTGGGAGCTCTGTATGGATCAGAACCACTTCCAGAGATACTCTCGCATGACGAGCAGCTTGTATCCAGGCCAGAACAGGATTTCCCGGAGTGACACCAACAACAGCCGATTGTTTTGTCCCGGCTGCAGAGCAGACAACGTTGTGTCCAGCTCTGGATGGTGACGTGGACCGACACACGACGGAGGTTTTTTCTCTGCAGACGTTTCCACAAGAGACAGATCGTCTAGATGGTGAAGCCAAAATCACAGCCAAAAGACGCCAACTTCTGGAATGACGTGAATAACACGACCTGAAAATACATTTTTGGTGTGAACGCAGCATAAGAGAAATTAAACTTAATAACTTTGACTGGCTTTTGACCCAGTATGAGACATTGATTTTACCAGTTTTTATTGATTATATTACATTACGTGTTTATTTGGGTTATTTATATATATGTGTGTGTGTGGGTGCATTCCATACAGTATTTTATTGTTTTATTGTTTGTTTTTTAGGTCTTTTAGGTCGTATTTTTTAAAACTTATTTTATTTATCTCTGATGTACAGCACTTTGTTTCAGCTGTTGTTGCTTTTAAAGTGCTTTATAAATAAAGTTGGATTGGACCCTGTCAGAACGACTCTCTGGCTGCAGCTCACTTGTGCAGCAGAACTGACCACTTCCTCCTCAGAAAGTAGTACGTGTTATGTTCTAGATAAGAACGTTTTGTGAAAAATAAACAAATTAACAAAACAAAAATAAACAAAAGAAAGTTGTCGGGGGTTGAAAAGTCTGTAAATATAGCGACAAAGTTACAAAGTTGTTAACGCTGTTGTTTGGTCTGTTTACGTCATGATAACTTATTTTCTCACTTTTATTTCCTGCTTTGGTTCATTCTGTCTCTGTTTCTGTGAGTGTAAACACTTTAACGTGTAAAACGTCTTCTTCTCTGTTTTAGGTGTGGAGTTACAGCGCCACTTACTGGCCTGACATACTGAGACGATGCAGTGTTTATGGGAAACCTTTTTCAAACCGACAAAGAAAAAGACTGAGACCAAACAAATTATACACAATGTGGACAGAACCAAAATTCCTATAAAATAAAAATAAATGAATGAATTAATAGAAATGATTGTGTTAAAATGTTGACGTTGTTTCACTCAGCAGCACCGAGGCAGTGATTATCGCTCCTCAGCTCTGCTCCACATGCTTCAACAAGAAATATGCTTTGTTTGTGTTTGGATGATCTGGCAGATGCAGCACCACAGCTGCTTTGATTGCTTTTTCTTTTCATTATGTGCTCTCCCATCTGGAAATATATTGAACATTTGATGCATGACGACGCCGATCAACTACAGCAGCAACTGCAGAGGCTGCAAAAGTCTCCGTCTCACACATGACTTGTTTCTCTGCAGCGCTGTAACAAATCGGCAACTGAAAAAGCAATTAGACAGCTCAGTGCTGGTAGGGATAGTTGAGGTGCGCTAGTTTGAGTCACTGGGCCACCTATGTTCTAAAAACACAAGGAAAAACTGATTTTAACCACTTAACAGTATACTTACTTCATTAAAGCTATGCCTCCATAAATCTGCAATATCTTGAGATTTTGTTATTTTTCACTGTTAGACATCCTTTTCCAACTGGAAACTAAAGTCTGTGTAATTTTGTAAACCACTCACTCTCCCACACCAAAGTCCATAGAGAAAATCAGTGATTTTACATCACAGCACACAGGAGTTTTTGATCCACTGCTGCCTCCATCACTAAGTTCAAATGTCTTATTTTGTCACTTCAGTGTTTGAAATCCTTTGTTCAGATTTACTTCAGTGACACAAAGTGACCACACAAGGCAGCAGTAGACCAGCAGCTCCTGTGTCCATGTGAGCTAAAATCACTGATTTTCTCTATGGACTTTGGTGTGGGAGAGTGAGTGGTTTACAAACTCCACTTTCCTGTTGGTAAAATCTGTCTAACAGTGAAATAAAGACGTAAACATGTTCCAAAGATATTAAAGACTTAAGCTGACATAGATTTTATTTTTTAGTGGCTAAAATCAGTTTTTCTTGCATCCCTGGTAGGTGACACCAAAGTCCATAAAAACAACCTCCTCCCACATTGTTGGTGGAATTGTCACCAAACTTAAATTGTAAAATGTATGTGTATGTAAAATCACTGATTTTCTCTATGGACTTTGGTGTGGGAGAGTGAGTGGCTTACAAACTTCAGTTTCCTGTGAGATAAAGAGGTTGTTCTCAAAATATCATTGACTTGAACTGATGTAGATTTTATTGATTTCACTACGCTACCATCACCTTTTGGAAAACAAAGCTATTAATGGAGTCTCAAGAAAAAAGCCTAGCAAGACATGTCTCATAAAATCCTTGTCATCTAAAATTTCTAATATCTTAAGAACATGTTCACGTCTTTATCTCACTGTTAGACAGACTTTTCCAACAGGAAAGTGAAGTTTGTAAACTACTCACTCTCCCACACCAAAGTCCATAGAGAAAATCAGTGATTTTACATACACATACATTTTACAATTTAAGTTTGGTGACAATTCCACCAACAATGTGGGAGGAGGTTGTTTTTATGAGTTTTACCATTTTGATTTCAATAACAGTGAGATAAAGACGTGAACATGTTCTGAAGATATTCTAGACTTAAACTGATGTAGATTTTATTCGCTGGGTCTGTTTTGAAGCAGCTAAAACCGGTTTTTCCTTGTGTCCACACTGGCAGTCATGCCTGTGTTGCCTGTGCTTCCCATCTTCTTCAAATAAACCTGATCTACCACTTTAATACTGTCAAAACTATACATACTGTATATTTTTCCCCCAGGTTTCCAAACACACAGTGATATGCATTCACATCACACACACACACACACAGATGTCATATAGTCAACACAAACACTCCCACTCCACACAGCTGGTGCACAATGGGCTGCTCTTCAGTACATGCACTCTTTGTCACTTCCTATTTCACCGCTGCTCGGTTTAATCTTGGCCTGAGGTGCAGGATGGATTAAATCCACTCGAATTTTCCCTCTCGCTTTGCTGTTTATCTCCAACACAAACGCAGAGGGGCATTTTTCAAATGTGTAGGCTGTGTAGGCGAACTCTCTCTCTCTCTCTGTACATGTATTTCACATCAGGGAAAACAAGCAGGGAGCTCTGTGTTTATGATGCAGAGTCACACACAGCCTCAAAAAAAGAGAGAGTACATCTTGTGATGCAGTTACACCTTGAAAAGTGCCTATACATCATTCCTGCAGCCTGATATCTCCTGTTAGGACAGTCAAGCCTCATAGTTTATTCATTTAAAGTCCCCGCAAAGCAGTAAAAAGTGTGTTCTGAGTTTATCACACTATAAAAAATGTGTCATTAACTGTTCTGCCAAATTTTGATGATGTAAATGTACAACATTTATAAAATTAATTAATTAAATATTCAGAAACACTTGGGGGGGGGGGGGGGGTTTGTATGTCCAAAAGACCTCGGGTCGAACCTTTAGAGCAGTAGCTGGTGAAGGACTTAGTCAAGTCAGGAAGTGTAGTCTCAAAGAAGACAAGTACTAGAGCTCTGCACACAAATGGACCAAGAAGAAGTCCACTTCTGTAGAAGAGACACCTTGAAGACAGACTCAAGTATGTTAAGGACGACCTGGACAAAGATTATTCACACTGGAAGCAGGTCCTTTGGTCAGATGAGACCAAACTAGAGACATTGTTTATGTTTGGAGACAGAAGACAGAGGCGTATAACCCAAAGAACAGCGTCCCCACAGTGAAACACGGTGGTGTGAGGATTATGCTGTGGGGATGCTTCAGTGAGTCTGGAACTGGGAATCATGAAGAAACAAGGAGATGTGAAGATTCGGAAAGAAAACCTGAAGCAGTCAGCAGCAGAACTGGGTCTGGGTCGTCGCTTTGTCTTCCAACACGACAATGAGGACCCAAAACATACGTGGCTCCTGGTGAAGAACGACCTCCAGAAGACCAGAGTGAACGTTA